>JAXRVH010000003.1:143927-249157 GCA_034640345.1 Drechslera avenae
GAATATCCTGCAGCTGTGTCATAAGAGGATATGCATCGGGCTGAAAATAGACGTAGTGGTAGCTTGCCATTCAACCCCATGACTCCGCCTCGGTGGCGAATGAGAGAATACGGGGGAGGGGAGGCTGAAGAATGCGGCAGGCTAACTAGCCAACAACCCTTGCACTAGCTTCTTCTACCTGTCCTCACAACGTCATCTGTTCTAGGGAGGGTGTAAAATCAGGGTCTCGTCTTAACCTAATGCTGAAAATTGCTCGAAAAAGGATCGCTTTGGGATTGCACTTCTGTCCATGGTAAAGCGCCATTGCTGTTTTGGGCTAGCCTAGACTTACTAGATGAAGCGCCGAATGGGAGGGGTATCCCTAGGGAAAGTGAGACGTGTGCGCCTCGTTGTCTCTGGCTCATAGACTGACGCCATCATCGTAGCGGTTTGTCGAGCCTGATTCCGCATGGGCAATCGAACAGCCTTTTGCATGTCACACATTTTACGATATCGAACACAAGAACACTTTTTTTTTAGCAGACATGGGGTTGATATTTATTTCCCTTCTCTTTCATCATCATCGTACATTCATTTAATAGCGCTGCAAAGCCTGTTGCAGCAAAGCATGCACCCGCTGGGTGAGCTTTGATTGCGCGATACGTTGACATCTCATCGCACGTACTCCTCCTCGTCTACTTCCTTGCTGTGCTTTTCCATCATGTGCGAGCTAAAGCCTTCGCTGGTAAAGGGCTGACGTGACATGCGAACAATGGCAGTGATAGATTTGCCCTCGGTGAACATGACTTCGAGCTCCTCCAGACTGCGACCCATAGTCTCAGGGTAGAACAGGAAGACGACGGGTACGATGAGGGCCGAGATGCAGAGAAAGACGAGGTAGTATTCCCAGCCAATGGTTTCGATCGCAACAGGCGTGACCATGTTTACCACAAAGTTCCAAAGCCAATGGTTCTGAGGACTTGTTAGTAAAGACTCTGTGTGGGCGACAGAAGGAGGACTTACAGCTGTGGAGATTCCGGACATTGGGACACGGAGGCGTGTTGGCGCCACTTCAGTGCAGTACAGGAAGTTTGCGCCGAGGAAGCCGATAGGGATGAAGAAGTTGAACAGGAAGACAAATAGCGCTGATGCGATCTGTGCCGCGCTGTTCGACTTGGGAAAGCTGGAAGCTACAGCTAGAGCAAGCATGCAAGATGCCATGCCAGCACCACTGAACATGAAGAGCTTGCGGCGTCCGAACCGGTCAATGGTGAAGAAGGCGACGAAGCATGAAAGGAACTTCCAGGTCAAGGCGCCACCGGAAAGAATGCGGGATGTTTCTGAGTTGAGGCCGAGACCTTGTTGGAAGATGATCTGTCCGGAAGAAGAAGAAAACATTAGTACCTGTTTCGCCGACTTTGGTTGATTTTTGAGAGTTGTGAGACTTACAGTCGAGTATGTAGAAATGAGGTTGCTTCCGCACATCTGCTGCAAGAACTGGAGGAAGATACATAGCGAAAAGCGATAGAATAGCTTGTCCTTGCCCATGGTGAAGATGTCGCTGATTTTTGCTGCGCTGCGACCCGTCTCCTCGAGGGCGAATTCAATACCAGAGATCTCGGCGCTGACCTCTGGGTCGTCAATGTCTAGGCCCTTGAAGCTTGACAGACTGGCGCGGGCCTCCTCAACACGCCCCTTGTTGACTAGCCATCGAGGGGACTCTGGAATGGAGAAGACACAGAGCATGGGGACGAGGGAGATGACGGTGGGGATGGCAAGAGGAACGCGCCATTGTAGAGGGAGGTTCTTTTGTTCGAAGAATCCGAGATTGATCCAGGCTTCGAGGAGGTAGCCGAGAGAGATGAAGCAGCCGTCCAGCACGACGTGCTTGCCACGGTTGGCCGAAGACGAGCACTCGGACTGCCAGACTGGGACGGTGGCACTCAGAGCACCGACTCCCCAGCCCAGAATAAAGCGGCCGACGACGAATTGGGCAAGCTGGAAGCTAGTGCATTGCAGAATCTCGCCAATGAGGGTCAGGAAAGCAGCGCCGAAGATGAGTTTGCGGCGGCCGAGAATGTCGCCGATCCAAGAACAGGACAGAGCACCAAAGAGGGCACCGATGGTGAAGGTGGCAACGACAGCACCCTGCTTGGTTGAGTGGTTTGCCCTGACAGCTCCCTCAAAGTCGATTGTGTTGATGGCCGGGAAGTGGTCGTTCCAGTCGGGCAGGGAGAGAAGGCCACCGACACCGGACTGGTTGTATCCAAACAGCACAAAGGATGGCAGGACGACGAGCAAAAGCTGGGCCGTCTGCAGAGTCTTGCCAGAGAATCCCATGATGATGAAGTAGGGGAGGGGAGGAAGATGGAGTGTGAAGGAGGACCTGGAGGAGGTCCAACGAGATGGAAGGCGGCTCTCTACTTGTACTCCAGGACAGTCTCCCCACAAAATGCTCAGTGTGGGCGTGACTATCGTGGAGACAGTCGTCTCCAGCAGGTGCCCAGTGCGTCCAAAACAAATCCCCACCTTGGGGTTTACCGGAGGCGGTAGGTAGGAGGTTGCTCCGAGGCCTCATTCAACTAGCGAACCTCATAGGCGGCGGTACGTGTGCAGCCGCCTCAGGTTGACCGGTGTGGACCAAGCCGTCGGGGAAGTTGACTCGTATACGAGCGAGCAGCAGACCTCGTCCGCGGCCATTGTTCGGGCTTGGGGTGTTGGAGCGCAGCGGGTAATGGCAAAGAGTTTTGCCATGCCGGTGCGCTATTGCCATGGTTGAGGCTCGAAGTGGGCCGTGTGATGGTGAGGTTCTGCGGGCAGGAATCAAGCTTCACCAAGAAGAAGCTAGCCGGCTTCAAAACCTTGAATCGCGCCACCTGCCATTGGACGCCGCCCTCGGCCTCGGCACTTGTTTCACCCCCACTGACGTCGGGGTGCCTATATTCAAACGACTCCATCTTGCCGGAACATGGCAGCTCGTGCGAGAGGAATTTTCGCACAAGGTGCCCGCACACGAGGGGGCGGCGGCGCAGATTCCATCGTGATGAAACGCTGTGCCCGCGTTTTTGCTTGGCTACGTGACTTTAGCCTCCAACGGCCGCGTCTGGGAGCTGTCTTATCTTCACTTCCCTATACACACGGCACGCACACCGGTCAGTCAAGACTTCGCGCGGCGAGCAATGGTGTAGCTTGATCACGGCTTGTCGGTGCTTGGCCAGAACCACATCACAGTACATGTACGGCGCCCAGCTGACTTGGTTGGCTTATGCCCATCTTAGGACGACTTGGTGCTTTTGCTAGTTCTGATAAGCTTTGCAGAACCGTCACGCTCGTCCCCCGTTTCCCAGCCCCGTTTCTACCTGGGCCCTCAACTCTTTTTCTGCGGTGGGTCCAATCTTCTACTATCGTCCGACAGTTCCGTGTCAGCCCCAGCTTCTGGGGTTTTTGCAAACCCCGTTGCCAACCTGACGTGCTGATCTTCCACAGCACCGGAAGACATGGCCCCAGTAGGTGCTCCCTCGCTTGCTGTTGCTGCTGTTGCTGTCACTGCTGCGCCGGCGCCGGCGATCGGCACAACGCTGGACTCGAAACGATCAATGACGGCCTTCTCCACGCCCGGGCGGGGCTCATCGACGCCTTGCTTGTAGGCTTTCAGGAGAGCCACGGCCCTCTCGTCGCCTTCTACCGCAGCTTTGAGGATCAGCCGTTCCCAAGTCCTCTTTCTGGGATACATGGCGCCTTTGTTCGCACGCGATGCGTCGGCGCTGGTCATCTCTTCGTAATACAGTAGCGCGCCCTCCAGATCGCCACACTCCAAGCATACCAGAATGAGACGGTCGTAGGTGACACGGTCGGGCTTGCAGCCCAACTGCATCATTTCGTTTGCGAAGAACATGGCGAGCTCCTTGCGCAAGTTACGACGACAGCCTCGAAAGAGAATGTTGAATGTGTTCGTGTTGGGCCCAGCATGAGAGACGCTATGCAGGGCTTTGTACATTTCAACCGCCTCTTCCAGCCGATCCAGGGCGACGCTAGCTTGCATACATGCATTGACGGCGACCGTTGGCACTTTACGACCGGCTGCTTCGAAGTCTTGCAACAGACTAAACGCTTGCATAGGCAGGTTCTCCCCACGCCGCTTTTGGGTAAATAGATACCAGTAGAGTGGGTGGCACGTCCCCTCGTCTACCTTTATGTTAGCGTCAACCATGATGAGAATGACACTTAGGGCCGCCGACAAATCGTCGGCCTTGAGATATGTGGTGATGAGCAGCTCGTACTGATGGGTCGTGATGGTGGTTCCTCGCTCAGTAAGCACACGGAAAACATCCGTGGCCAGCTGGACGTCTCCGTGACGCGAGGCCGTGGTCAAGACAGCGAGACAGGCGCCAGTTGCGGGCTTCAGGTAGCCGGGTTGAACTTGGGTCGTCCACAGCATATTAGCCTCGTGGTACTGGGCTGGAGATTAGCATTGTGTTGCACGTGTGGCTGCGCACATAGGCCACACTTACAAGATTTGCTTGGGCTGCACCATCGAGCAATGCACCCCAGAGGGCATCGCTCAGCTTTACCGTTGCTATCCCATTGCCCCTACCTTGCACATTTGACCGGAGGTTCAATACGTAAAAGGCTTCCTCGACCTCGCCGAATTCCAACAGCATCCACATGGTCTTTTCGAACAGCCAGTTTTCAACTCGTATATTGTTCTTCACCATGTCTTCTAGCGTCGATAGTGCATGCTCAAAGTGACGCTCGCGCAGCATTCCAGCCACGACAAAGTTGTGCGCGCGGTCCGACAGTGCCAGCCACCGCGACTTCATGTATTCGAGAATGTCGACACGCAGGAGATAGTCGGGGTGGACGGCGAGCACCTCAAGTACGCACTCGCAAGCCCGAGCATCCAGCTCGATCTTGGGCCAACCGCTCGCAGATCCGTCTCTATCGTTCCAGAAACCCATCTCTTCGAGCACCTTGCGCACCTTGCCCGCCGTGCCATTGGTGCAATCAACAAAGCTGTGCAGAATGGCAGTGTACATTTCCCGGTTTGGCTGTTCGCCTCTATCCTTGACCAGTATCCTGCAAATATCCATAACGTCGTTGAAGTGGCCCTTAGCGCCCTCGATGCGGACATGTTCGTAGAGGACGTGGGTGGGAAGGTGCGCCATTGCAGGCTGCTCCCTTGGACGTCGGGATAGCGAGCGAAGCGGAAAATCCCCTATTGATCTGAATCCTGTCGAAGCAACGCCAGGCTGAGTAAAGAACGAGTCGTTGGCGGCGAAGCGTGTGTCTGAAGTCCTGTATCCGCGCAACTGACCATGATTTCGCGATCCATTGCGCTGCAGCAGTCTAGCGCTCCCTCCCGTGGTAATTTTGGCAGTGGAGCTCGACGAGCCAGGGCTGACACACTGCCATAGTCTGTCGTTCACGAATGGGCGTGGGCGTGGTGGCATTGCCGCTCGGTGAAGTGCGATGCTGCACGTTGTATGTATGAAGCAAAGGGCGTCCTGTCCCGTGCGCCCGCTTCCGTTCCGACATTCGGAACGCTGTAGTCGAGCTCTTGGTTCCTGTAAAACATGATGCGATTGTTCAAAGACCCAGCGTCATGTCGAGTTTAGATTAATACTATATGCAAATATGCACTGACCAGGTGCTTTTCTCAGTCCCATGTCTGATCGCAAAAAGGGTATATACGCCTACAAGACCAAACCCCCACTCATGCATGACATGCACCTTACCATACCATATTACATCGAAACTGCATCCCGCGTAGCGTTTTTCCAATTCCCTAGAAAGCCAAAGAAGCCATTTAAATTTTGAACAACAACGCCGCAGCCACCGCCACCACAACCACCTCCAGATCATCTCCTCACCATTTGTTCGGACAGGAGTTCGAGCACCTACAACAGTTAGTTGCTACCCCGTGTCGCTAGTGGGTGGGAATACTTACCTTTGGTGATATTATGTCCTGGTTCACCAAGTGCTTGCTCATGATCTTGACAACCTCCATCTGCTCCTCGTATGTGAGCCCAGTGATGGCTGCTTCGATTACCCCGCCGACCGTGGTGTGGTGAACGGCGATGAAGCTTGAATAATAGAAGAATGCGATGGATCCCATGATGAACTGGCAATCCATGCGGTCCGTCATGCCGCCGTGCCCTGGAATCGAGTCGCCAAAGTCCTTGATCTTGAAGGTGCGCTTGAGGCCAGACGCGAAAAAGCCACCAAAGGGTGCAATAAGAGAGGCAAAAGTTCCCAGCATGATGACGTGGAACTGAACAGGCATGATGTTGAAGGTACGTGGAATTGGCAGGCCTTCGGGGAGGAACGGAATGGAGTAGTCGTGGGCAACGAAGACGGGATTTGGCCTGCACTCAAGCCCTGACCAGATGTTTGCGCCCAGATCATTGACGGGGCAGATGAAGTACTTGTATTGGGCCAGGAAGTGCGTGACAGCGATACCCCAGAGAACGGTGAAGAACCAGGCGCCTAGGAAGCCCTCCCATGTCTTCTTGGGCGAGATTTGGATCAGGGGGGTGCGGCCAAAAGTTATACCGCATAGATAGGCAAAAATGTCATTGGTCACCACCATGGAGACGGGGAGAATGAACCAGATGAAGCCCTCGAAGATGTTGTTGATGACAAAGTGTGCCTGTCCGACAATGAGAAAGAGGGCCATGTGGGTCCAAGCGAACTGGGTGAACTGGAACTTGTAGTGGCCTTTTTGCAGCGAGAAGACGAAGAAGACGAAACCTGCAAGGATCAGCGCATGAGTGTGTGTGTGTAGGATAAATACACGCGGTAGAGAGTGGACATACCAATAATGTAGAGCATGAAGGAGATGAAGCGGTGGTGAGTGGCCAGGGGAAGCAGCAGGCGGTCGACCATTAGGATGTGTTTGAAGTAGTAAATGACACTCTCGCCATATAGAAAATACATGGCGATGCCCAGGAAGTACCAGTTCAGCGACTTGGTGAAGCGCAGGCTACGGGCCTTGCTGGGCACGTTTGCGATGGCAATGACCTCCTTGAAGGAGATGACCTGGACAGCAGTGACGGCAATCATTATGAAGACGTGGCCGGCGCCCAGGGCCCAAAAGAAGCCCCCGATCATGACGAGGGTCCATATTGTGCGCGTTATGAAGTTTGCCTTTTTCTTCTCGTACTCGCTCTGCGGCTGTTCTTCGATGAGCTGGGGGCGCTTGTCAGTATGGCAAGTTTCCAACCGACGTCGGCCAAACGTACCGGAGGCGCGGGCTCTTCCTTGATTGTAGGACTCCCCGGGTCGCTGAATTCTGACATGCTTTGCGAGGGCCGTCGAGCCCTCCCGTTGCTGGCACTGCGCACTTGGTGCTGAAACTTGACGTCCTTTCTCGGACGCGCCATGATGAGCGGAAGCGCCGGCAGCGGCCAAGTGTGCTGTCCGAGCTTGGGATGCTGATAAGGGCCTGAGAGGGGGTTGTACAGGGAGGTGAAGCAGACTGGCGCACGGGTTAAAGGTGGTGGTGGTGAGTGTGCGACGGCGGGGTAAAGTTAGTAGGGCAGCGTCGTTGTGTTTGGTACCGCGGGTGAGGGCGACCTAGGCAGGCTTGCAGGGCTGGCAAGGCTGTGAAATTGCGGACAAGTAACGACGGGCAGACGTCATGGCACCGCAGCTTAGCGATGTGACCTGCATGTGAATTTCAGGCGCCAACGCCCACGCCCACGCCAACACCAAACAACGCGTCGCGCCCTCCCACTGCCACCCGCTGACGGACATGAACTGGCCGCCGGCAGTTGGCACGGAATTTGGCTTCTAGCACCGCCGCTGCTGAAGCCAGCTGGCCAATGGAGCAGCCATGGCCGACGACGACGACGACGAGTTTGACTTTAGTGATGATGACTTTGATGACTTGCCCGCCAACACGCTGGACCACCTCGAGGCGAGTGCCTTCCGAGCCACGCAGCACCAGGCGAACAAGAACGAGAGCATACGCGACGCCGAATCCGACTATGGCCTCGATGAGGGCGACCAGGTAGTCAATCTCGACCATGGGCCCCGGTACACGCAGCCCCAGCCCCAGCAGGACTACGCCTACCACGACGGGGCCTACCACGACGACGAGTATGGCATGCAAGTGGACGAGCAGCCGCTGCGTCCGTCGCAGGCCGCCGACACGAACCAGCTGCTCGAGCGGATAAAGAAGGTGCGACCCACTCACGCAATGCACGCCACTTCACAACACACACACAAAGAAGATGTAGCTGATCAGAGCAGCTAGAGCAAGACAAGGCGCGCGAGAGACGGGAAGCCGAGGAGCTCAGGGTGAGGCTGCAGACCAAGGCTGGAGAGGCCGACACGCTGCGAAGACGACATGATGCCGAAACGCGACGACACGAGCGCCAGCTTGCTGACCAGCACCAAGCGCACAGCACCGAAGTGGCCAAGCTGCGCGCAGACATGGAGAAGCTGCGTCGCGAGAAAGAGTCGGCCCAGACAGACAACATGTTCAACCAGCATGAGGCGCGCGAGGCAGGCATAACTCGACGGACCGCCAGGGCCATGCCTTCCCGGCCAAAGTCGGTTGCGCCCGCCAACACCACCACCAGTCCAGCAGGCACGCCGAGAAAGGTGCAGAAGACGGCCGGCGCGCTCGGGGATGGCTTCGACCACGACGACGTCGTCATGGCGTCACCCTCCAAACACCGTGAAAGGCACAGGACGGCGACGCCGAGACAGGCTGGCAAGCGGAAGCGCCATGTCACGGACCAAAGCCCCATACCGCTGCCTGGCCTGCAATTGAGCGAGCCACGGAGCAGGGCCAGAGAGCAGGAGCCAGCGCCACCTGCCGTCCTCCTTCACCACTTTCGAATCCACGACCACCGATTCACCCTTCTACACCGCTTGCTCTCACACCCCTCCTCCAACGGCCCAGACCGCATACTCGAGGCACTTACCCTGCATGCCTTCCCTTCGACGCCCTCGAAAAGGCTGTCTTCCGTAGTGTACGATGCCCTGGCCAATATCAACCCAGTGCATGTGCATGAGCTGGCGTTGCACATCTGCCACATCTTCCTTGACTTGTGGAAGCAGTGTCAAAGCGAAAAGTACTATGCCCCGACCGCTTTGATACTCGATGCGCTGCACTTCACTCTGGCCTGTGAACCAGTGGAAACTGCCGTCAAAATCACTGATCGGGTCGTGCCCCTTATCATTGCCGCTGTAGATCTAGTTGCTGACCCAATCTCCAAAGCAGCCAAAGGCGGAGAAAAGGCCATTGCTGACCTATACTCCCCCAGGCAACGCGAGATTGCCTCGCAAATACAAGTCGATGACTGCCTTGAGCTGCTCTATCTCATAGCGAGCAGCTGCCTCTCTTCATCCGACTCTGGCTCAATAGTCCGGCTCTGGCAGGCCATCCCATCCACTTTCGCCATCATGCTCCTGGTCAAGGAGCAGCCGCCGCGGCAAATCACGCTCATGTTGCGCATCCTCGGCACCTCTGCACTCACTGCCACACTTGGGCCAATCACCCTGGCAGACTCTGAGCAAGAAAACCAAGCAAATAACGAAGACGCGCTCATCAACCGTCTGACAAATCTGTTCACCGAAACACCAAAGCCTGTATCTGACCCCTCCACATCACCGCCGTCGCCAGAAGCCATCCCTGAGGTAGAACTCTGGCATCTCCGTCTGCTCGTCCTATCCGTCTTGACCCAATTCTCCATATCAGAGCACGGCTCTAGCTGCCTTGCTCAAAACCGCCTTTGTATAGGCAGGCTCATCAAGTACCTCGACTACTGTATAACGAGTCTATATCGAAATCCCCTTTCACCAACACAGAGTCACAAAATTGATTCCATCAATGCCACCATGAAGCTTATCTACCATGTGGCTACGACAAATGCCGATTTCGACATGAAGAGCAAGCTAGTCAATACTTTGGGTGGACAGCATGCGTATCTGGTTGCCCTGACGAGACTAGCTTTCAGTGAAGGATTGGTTCTGGAAGCAGGCATTGAGGATGAGGTAGTCAACATGGCACACGACATTCTCGACGAAGGCCTTAGCATGGAAGAAGGTGATGCTTTTGGAAAAGTTTTTAGTAGTGGGAGCACCGCATGAGCGGGCCAGCTATGGGTTAGACTTGTTGTTCACTAGGGAGCTGGCGCCTTACTGGGGGTTTGCGGTTTTAGCTTGGTCACTGGTTTGACGTCTCTGCAACTTGGAAGCAGCACGATTGATGAATGGCATTGGGGTGGCGTTGGTATTGAGTAATCGTCTCGGAAGATGACCGAGCATGGACATTTCTATATACCCCTGCGAAATACCGCGTTTGTATTCAGCACACACCAAGTTTGTAGAACCAAAATCTTGAACGAGGACGGGCAAGCTGCTCATCATCACTACCAGAAAACATGACACTGCCGAATTATCACGACAAAAGTTGATCTGATTAAACCTTCTCATATGCAATGAACGCCACATGCATCCTAGAGATAGCCAAATCCAACCGTCCATTATACAGTGGCCAACACACTTCCATCGCGCCTGACTGCACAGAAGTTTTGTGTATGTTCTTGGATCATCTCTAACCACCCAATCACGCCCATTGGAGATGATTGTATACACTTATGCGAGCTGCAGCCCAGAGGAAAGACCGTGGGAAAACACCTACCAAGGGATTTTACGTAGAGGAATGCAAAAGGAAATCGTTGATCATACACGCGGCCAGTCCCCGGACGGAAAAAAGGATGTCAGCAGTCGCTGTTGAGTTTGTGCTTCGGCCAGCCATAACCAGTTTGGTCCCATGCCTGCTTGACATTAGCGATGAACCGTTGGATCAGCCAGGCGTATAAATTACAGTGTAGTTGGGATTGCTGTACGCCTTTGGATGCTTCCTGATGTAATCGGTTGTTTCGAAACCTGGGGGGTCGCACGTCACCATCTCCTCGCCGTTCTTCTGATACCACCTGACGTAGTCGAAGCGGATGGTTGTTGGAAATACTAGATTCTTCCAATCAATCCACGTCCAGGAATTGCTGATACCAAGATTGAGAATAAGCGACATTGGCTCCTCTGTTATTTGCCGGGCTTGGACGTTGCCATTGGCGCCGATAGCACGGCCATCCATCATGAACATTGTCTGATTGCCCACTTTCCAGGATATAAAAGCATTCTTGCCTTCACCAGGTGCGTACTCAAACGAGTAACGTTGATATTGCTTATTGTCAAACCAATCCTTGTTCAGTACTGTAGTCGCAGATATAGCCTGTTGAAATGCGCCTCCAGTGTAAGTGTTGTACCCACTCAGGCGTGTGTCTGGGCATGCCGTGTAGTTATAATTCGGGTAATAGTTGATATCGAATGGGGCAACCTGGTAGCTCTGAGTTGCTATCGGATGCCCTTCGGGGCCTGAGCTGGCTCCAACTTCAATTATGTCAATCTCCGGTGCGCCTCTCCCAGTCCCTGGTGTGGGATGATCTTCACCTGGGCAGGTGCATGAAGACAATCGTTGTCCAGGAAGGTGGGATAAGCCATCGGAGCTTGACTGGTTTGGTGTGATACCCACATCGCATGCTTGGTACGTGTAAGGCCAGAGGCCGTCTGTCGTACTCAAATAGCCTGGCCGACCAAGGTTACCCATGGTCCATGCACCAGGCCATAAGCCTTGTATACCTGCGGGTCCTGGGAGAGAGACGGATACTTCAAATATGCCACCTTTGAAGCATAGCTGATTCCAGCTGTTCAACATACCTGATCGAAATCTAAGATCATGACTGAAGAACTCCTCTAGCCGCAGTTCAAGTGCACCATCTTGAGTAGTAACAGCATCCGGATCGTACCATTCTTGGTCTTGTGTCGCACCATACCAGATGTCTGGAGCATAAAAGTACGGGTCGTCTCCTTCGTAGAAAGTGCGACTGTTGTCGTTGAATTCATCGCTGAAGACTAACGTGTACTCATCACCAAACTCCCCGGTCCTCTTTTTCACACTCTGTGGAGTATCAGGATCGATCAAGCCTGACCTTGTGTTTGCCAGCAGTGGGTAATCTCTGTTGTTGACTGTAGCCCATGGCTGGGATCTCGAAGGGTTCGGAAACATGCTTAGAGGCATGCCGTAGGATGAGTTGTAGTCAATGATGCCTACGGCAGAAAGGATGGGAAGTCCGACAAATGTGAAGAGTAAGCCAAATATCATGACCATCAAGCCAATCGTAGAGGCAAGGCTGTCTTTTGTGAAATGGTCACGTATCGACGGGCGGAATTTGATGTCATCATCGTCGCGAGGCATGTGCATTTCATCGTCTGCTTCATCCTGGTCACACACCAGTGGCCAGGATGCCACTCCCTTCTCCTCATAGGGCGCGGTCAAGCGATCGTCAACAAAAGATGCATTTCTTTCTGCGTCATACACGCTCTTGTCCTCTGTGTGAAGCCCTACTGCAGATGCATCAGGCGTGAGAAATGGATTCACAGGTGATAGCCTGGGAGGAGGTGGGGTGGTCGCGCCTAGGTGGACCCCACGCTGGCTGTAAGAGCACCTCTCGGACAAAGAAGTCCTCCGGCTGCGGCTGTGGGTGCTGGCGCCATCTGAGAAAGGATTGAAGTATCGAGTGTAATCAGTGCCCAAATCATTCAGTGTGAGCTGGGTGCCGGAAGAGCGCGAGACCTGAACTCCAACATCTGGTGTGCTTCTAGTCTGTAGGGCTCGCAGGTGAGGCCAGGGCGGGCGCCGTACGTGAAGACGTCCGCCCAAGGTTGGAGCGTGGCGACCATTTAGACCCGTGTCCTGGCTCGATATGGCGTCTTTTTCCTCTAGACTCTCATCACTTGAGGATCTAGACAAGGCGGGGTTCAGCCGCGAGGGTACAATGGGTGCGAACGGCAAGGGCGAGGACGAGAGCTCTGCGGATGGAAGGATGCCGATGCCGGAACCTAGACCAGCGACAGAAGCCGCCGAGCGCTGGCTGCCGGCCTTGTGTGCGATTAGTGCGTGTTCGGTTGGCCTGGCTTGCTCTATGGCTCCTTCCGTCCTCGCCTGAGGCGGGCTCGCAGCTTCCTTCTCCACACTTGAGCTTGACCACGACCGCCGGGACGGCTCAATCTGTTGGCCAGCCCGCGTGTCCAAGTATTCCGGCCATGTGTAAGACGCAGCTTTCCGTAGTTTTGCCATGGGTCCCACTCCTACGCCGTTTGGCGACTGAATGGCGGATGCGCCCGTGTCTTGCTTGCCCCACAACCCGCTCAACGTCGTGCAGCCCACGCGGATGGCGATAATCGTCTCTTGGTGTAAGGAGGGACTGGCTGGCAGGATACGCTATGAGAAAAGAGGGAGGGCAGGAAAGGTTTGCAAGCGAAGGGCCACACAAGTGCTGTGCGTGGCGGTAGAGGGTCAAGTGTTTGTCGAGGAGCCCTGACGCTGTAAGAGCAGGGAAGAGTTGGGTTCAGGTGGAGATGGCACCTGTACGTATATGAGCAGCACGGATAGCGGGGTACTCGCCGGAAAGAAAGCCGGGTGAGCGAGCAAGCCGGGAATGGCCAAAAGTCCAGCGGTAGTGACTGTGAGTAGCGATGTTGGCCTGGGAAGCGCGTGGAGCGTTGGAGTAAGTGAAGGACAGACAGGATTGATAGCAGCAGTGGCAGTGAAGACGAATCGACCCGTGTGCTCAACCAATCACTTTTGCTTGCCCTGCACAACAAACATCTGCCTCTGTTTCCGTCAAAGGCAGCCGCGATTGTCTCGTGCTCCGCTTCGTACTCTCCTTATCTGCCACTAAAGTCTAGCCATAGCCCGGCTGAACTCCAACCTACACTATGCGAGAGACATGGCCTCTATTGCGGCCAAGGAGAACATTACGGGTTGTCCCATGGGTCGTGTTGTGTACCCATTGCATGTACCTGCCTATCACGGCTTGTACCATGGAAGGTACCGTCCAGCCCCTGCTTTCACGGATACACACACACACACACACACAGAAATTTGAAATCAAACACCCATCTTCACACCAAATCCGAGTCTATCTTTGGAGCTATTCAGAAACGCAGACGCTCCGCTGGTATTCTCCAATACAGCCTGGTGTGCGCCACCATTCTGTCTTTACTCTACAGTCTTTCTATCGTGAACAGTACAGGCGCATCGGTCTCAATGCTCACCACATCGGCCTTGACACGGTTGCTTGTGCTAACCTGACCACCAATCTGTGTATACCATTCCTTTACGTCCCACTCCAGTCCCTCTGTTGAGATGGTGGCAGGCCCATAGATGGGCAAGATGCCGACATTTTCGCCAAAGACGCCGCTCTGCTGTAGGCCTATGAGCGCATTTTTTCTACTCCTTAGGATAAAAGACAAGCTGGACTCGGAGAAGAGCCAGAGGCGGAGATTTTCGTGTTTAGATTCCTCCCTTGTCATCTCGTGCAAGAGTCCGAGGCCTTGGTCGACTCTTCCCCCGAGTGTGCCAAGGACGAGAACATCCCTGAGGGCAGATGCAGGAAGACGACAAGATAGATTTTGCATGCATTTCCCAAAATCGGTACTGTGTTGGTCTCCATCTCGTGATACAGGGACGCCCCGTGCCTCGTAGTAGCCACGCACATCATCACGCAACGAGTCCAAATCGCCATGGATAAGGTTGGGTAGCTGTGCATGTCAGCGGCATACGCTGCTTCTGGACGTTTAGATCCTACTCACGTAGTGGTTGCGCTGCTCTGCCAAGTCACCACTGAGCATGTCAAAGAGTCTGTTGGCACCGCCATCTGCGCATATGCGATACCCACTATGCTTCCAAAGCCGAGAGAATGTATCAAAGTGGGCTATGGGCTGGTTTAGGATGAGGAGATCTGGGGGATTCGACGTCGTCTCGGGATGGGCATAGTCTGCAAGAAATCTCCCTGCGTCATACTCGCTGCTATCTTTTCCACTCATGACTTTCCAAGATGTTCCAAGAGATTCAAAATTGTCAATATTCCATGTGTAGCTATCGCGATAATGGCAAAGTGGGAAATCGTATTGGCTGCAGCCGTGATTGGGACGGATATGAGGGTGCAGGCGGCCGCAGCAGGTGCGACGCCTAATCATGCGCAACGAGCTAGGCTGCAAGCGGGCTAGCTAGTGCATAGCAATTCCCACACATTGGATACTCGCCCATTGTTTCGTTGGCATCAACAATGCCTCACCACCTCGGGCTGATGTCCAAAGCATTGAGAAAGAAGCATTGGCAGATAAAGCCAAGTGTACGCCACACGGTCTACAGATGTGGTCAAAGGGGATGAGAACGTCCGAACCGTCAGCTTCGCGATAGGCTGTAGATTTGAATGACATCTGCGATATACTCGATTGAATCCTGCATGTTGACTTTGACCTCGCCTCCGGCCCTGGCATCCGCCTATTCACAGCCCATGAATGCACCTCGCGCGTATCGTCTCCACGTGCGGCTGTAGAAACTGTTCTACATCGTCGAACATGGGATACTCGACACGGAGACTGTCCAGCTCGCGTCTTATCTCCTCATCTGACATGTCATCCAGCGGAGTGACGTACTCGCAGTCTCTGCGCCGAGCAAGGACGACGTCCGCATATTGTTTCTACGACTTTGCATTAAATTGGCTTTCTCGGGTTTTCTGACTCATAACCCGTCCCAGGTGTAAACTTACCTGGAGAATCTGCTCACACACAGCGACATACTGTTCCGCCTCTCGAAAGCTATAGCCTACCAAGACGGAAATCTGCCTCAGTATCTGCCCCTGACAACGTTCCACGAACAAGAGCTGACCATGAGCTAGGTCAGATTGAACTTTCCACCGTTTCGACTGTCGAAGAGGTTGATAGGATTCCAGCATGCCGTAGAGTAAAGGGAGGGAAAGGTGTGGCTGGGTGCCATCATGAACGACGCAAATCTTCCTCAAGCTCTTCATGTGCTTCTCCCAAAGAATCCTCCAGATGATCTGGACTACCAGCTCGCGGCCCCGGCTGCCAGCGCCTTCCTCGTGATGTTCAGGCCGGTATCGGAAGTACAACTCCTCGAGACCGGTGAGCCCTGCCAGAGCAAATCCAAAGCTCTTCACACGGCTCCGTGGAGAGTCGTCCACATAGAGCCCTGCGAGACTCGGCGGGAGCTGTATCTGAAGCTTCGTGATGGTTGATACAGCGAGAGATGGCAGTATGCTAGCCTTTGCGTTGAGGGTGCTCGCTGATGACCATTGTATCGTGAAAACCGTGGTACAGAGGGCTAGCGCCTGATATTCGAGGTACAATTGGCGACATGTTGATGCAAATGCCAACGGAGATTTCCAAATTGGTGGCGGGGTTGAGCCTAATT
This sequence comes from Drechslera avenae, assembly GCA_034640345.1. Classification (NCBI taxonomy): domain Eukaryota; kingdom Fungi; phylum Ascomycota; class Dothideomycetes; order Pleosporales; family Pleosporaceae; genus Drechslera; species Drechslera avenae. The sequence continues at coordinate 160,204 of JAXRVH010000003.1, forward strand.
CACAATGGATGGTGTATTCGACAACCTGATTCCTTATCTCGCCGGGCAGGGCGAGGAGTAGTGAAATCTGCGCCATTCGCTATCGTCTGTAGTGGTACCTTGCAGACTCTCGGAGTTCTGGTATCCTTGGACGTCCGTGCCAAGGGCCGAAAGCATGACACATCATCTGTAGTAGGACAAGCTTCGGGATTCGGTATTCTGTCTTCCGAGATGATAGTCATCATTCAGTGTGTGCATAGTTGTTTCCAAAGCCACGCCCAATAGCCAAATCAAAATGGGTGTTGCACTTTCAATTCTGCGAAATGCACTCACAGTCGTCATCTCAACAGCTTCCCTCCTCAAAGCATTATCTACAGAGTTCAATCAGGCTTTGAAGCGTGCATCACTGTCCCCAGGTATTCCAAGCCCTCAGCCAGCCCAAACGTATTGGCTCAACGATCCCCCACATCCCGAACTTGTCAATCTATGTTCTCCCGAATTGCCGCAAACCGCGGATGTGGTCATCATTGGCTCTGGAATTGCTGGCGCTGCTGTCGCGCGGTCATTGTTACATGAGCGACGCCGCCGTAACACCCGTACGAGTGAAAGGGTAGTAGTTCTCGACGCTCGACAGTTGTGCAGCGGTGCCACCGCTCGGAATGGCGGCCACATCAAGGCTGCGCTGTACGACAACTTTTCTCGATTCAGCAAGCTCTTACCAAAGGATCGTGCTGCAGCCGTGGCGCGTTTTCAATCTCTGCATCTAGAGTGTTTGATTGAAGTGTGTCAAAGCGAAGGCATTGAATCAGCCGAAGCGCGAAAGGTCGAAACTGCCGACTTTTTTCTGGATAGCCCGAGTTTCTCAAAGGCAGTTGCTGATGTTGATGAGCTGAAGAAATGGTTGCCGGAGGTTGAGATTGCAGTATGGGACGGAGATCAAGCACAAGAGGTTGGAAGGATCCCCCCTAGCAATCAAGGGGAAGCCAGAAACTGACAAAAAAGATAGAGGTTTGGCGTCAACAATAGCGTCATCGGCGCCTTGTCTTACCAAGCAGGTGCCATTTGGCCATACCGATTTGTAGCATCTATCTGGAAAGGTTTGCTGAACGAGTTCCCGCACAGCCTCTCGATTGAGACAAATACTGCTGTAGAGTCAATACGTGTTCGAAAAGGGGACCCTCCTAAAGGCTTCCCGTACGCTCTACAAACTGCCCGAGGAACAATATTCGCCCGCCAAGTAGTTCACGCCACCAACGCCTTTGCAAGTCACCTTGTCCCGGGACTACGCAGCAAGATTGTGGGCGCACGCAACCACATGTCTGCTCAGCAACCAGGACAACGATTCCCATACTCTGACGGCTTGCACTCCTGGAGCGTAGTTTATGGTGGAGCATTTGACTACGCCACACAAAGACCACCGGGCACAGGTGATGCCAAAGGTGATTTGATGATTGGAGGTGGCTTCACACGATCGCCAAGGCAGGGCATTGATCAGGTCGGTCTTTACGACGATGGTTCTTTGCTCGAACCTTTGACCGCCACACACATTGCAGGTATCTTTGCAGCAATCTTCCACCCAAAATGGGGTGCAGGTGCCGAGTTGAAGCAAGTGTGGCCTGGCATCATCGGTCTGACGGGGGATTTTCTTCCACTAGTGGGCCGCTTGAACACAAGATTGACAGGGAGAGATACCAAGGAGCATAGCCGGGAGTCAGATGACTGCACACAGTGGGGAGAGTGGGTTGTCGCAGGTTTCTCAGGCGAGGGCATGGTGTGGGCCTGGCTCTCAGGAGCTGCTCTTGGTATTATGATTGCTGGAAGTGAAGAAGAGGCATTACCCAAGGCTTCAGGAAGGCCAGGTGGGAAATTGTCCGAGTGGTTTCCAGACGAACTCTTGGTGTCAGAGAAGAGGATACGTAGTGCCGATATTAGCCACTTGGCTAACGAGGTATAAGACGAGTTAAGTAATATAAAGTTATAAACTACTATTAAGCTAGCTACCTTTACTCGGTACAACCTATACAACTCTAATCTTTTCCGCTCTCCAAAATCCCCCCTATGCGATACCAAACACCTTGGTGGGAGTGATGGTAAAGTTCATTTCAGGTGCGACAAACTGGTTGTACCTAGCTTCGTGGGTGCCGGAGAAGTTGTACGCAGGGCTAGAAGATTAAATTAGTTTAGGACCATGATTTGAGAAAAGAGGTAGTAACTGACCGGTCCTCGTATCCAGCATACAAGAAGCTGACCTCAATCTCCTTGGGCCCAAAGCCGTTGCCATCATTCTCCCTCTGCGAGAATCTCGCCGCGACGCCGTTGTTGGATCCAGAGATTAGCTGGCATGGCGCGAAAGCGGAAGGGACAGTGAAGCTGTCCTCGTAACCCTGCTCGTAGCCGTTGCAGTGGGCTGTCACACCAGCAATCTCTCCGGGAACAGACGGTACGGTGACGTCGAAGTTGTAGTAGCAGCCCTTGCCACTGCATCCAGCGGACCAGTGCTCAACTTGCCAGTTCCAGTTTTCAGGAATGGCAATCTGGCGAGCGACAGGGCCGGCAATGGCCGAAGATGCCAAAAGAGCGAGGGCGGTGATGGAAACCATTGTAAGTTGTGTGGTTGGTTGTTGATTAAGGATTATAAAGTGTGGATAGATTGGGTAGTGTGTAGAGTTGCGTCTGTTGAGATGCCAATACAGCAATGTGAAGAAGATGGGTACTTGATATACTGGATGCCTGCGCCAAGATCACATGACATTGACCTCTGTTTATAGACCGACAACCGTGGCAATGAATAAATTACCAATAGTCCAGGCTACGGAAAGCTTACTCGTTCGGGCGTCACACGTCATGTTGCGCCGTGATTGCCGAGATCGTTGGCCAATTCAATGCTTTACAGCAAGGAAAGTAACCCAAAAATGCAGCCCGAGCGCAATGGTCTGAAAGACGGCTATATTTGGAACAACATCGTGACCTTTTCTACGACACCAATGGAGAGCGGTCTGCTTTAGTCAGTAGAAACCTCATTAGTTGGCCTTACTTGGTCGTCTCCGCTCCCGAGGCCTTGGGTCGCCACCAGTCGGAAGAGCACCATTTTCTGGCTCCAGAAAATGTGTGTCATGCGTGGTCGGCCATGTAGCGGTAAGTAGGAAACGAAGTCTTGCGCATGGGTGTTTGCAATCGCCAGCTTGACGTTCAGCGAGCAAAAAGACCCATCATTTTGCTTGTAAAGAGTCGCAGGCCAACAGAACGCGTCAAGGAAGACAAAATGCATTACTTTCGCCAATTGCTAGATTTCCAGCATGGGGTGTCCAGGTGGATGAATAGCAAGAATCGCATAAGAGACGACAGCAGAAGTAGAATGGCAAGTGGATGGACCTTGTGGGGAGCGCTTTGACAACACGGCATCGAGGCCACGGAAATGACTAGTTTAGGGGCCAAGTCGGAACTCGAGCCCGAACAAACAGCAGGGGACTGCCGGGTTCTCGCAGCTTAACGATGAGGGTTCTCGTTACGCTCTGTGCTGAAGTAAACTCGTGCCTCAATGCTGCACCTCACAGCGAGCAGCATTTTCACCGCCTGATCTTATGCAGTGCAGACAAAGCCCGATTCTCCTATCAAGAGCGTCCAGGGAATATTGACGATTCTCCCTGTATGCAGGTACACAGTGCTTGTAGCTGTATGCGCATGTGCCGCTTGATTCCTTCGGTATCGGATCAGGAATCGTCCCAGCCTTTGCGATCGCATCCGCAATAGATTGGCGACCCAAGCCCCTTGGCCAGAGGTCATGATCGTGCAACAGATTCATGTACGCGTACGCATACTTGCTTGACCATCCGCACTTGTGAACGCACTCGCCGTAATTCAAGCCAGAGATGAGTATGTCGGCTAGTTCGAGCCTGGCAGTGCTTCGCGCCTCTTCCAGCAGGCCTGTGGGACAAGCGAGTCAGCAATGTGTGGAAGAACATGTTTTGCCTGTGTCTGAGACTCACCAAACACCCTATTATCCATGATAGTCTCCGCTTCTCCGCAATAAACGGCACTAAAGGGGCCATTGTGACTCAGGATGATTTTCTTCGTAATGTCGCGGAAAGCTGTCGCATTTTCGAACAAATAGGCAGCCGCTGCAAGAACCAACATGTCGCTAACCTCACCTCGACGAGAACGAAGCCATAGCTCACTGGCAAATCTTAGAGCCCGAATGCAATCATACTTGTCCGCCGTAACGGCGATGGCAAGAACGGTGGGTATCGGTAGCTCGCGGGGTATTGAATCATTCTGATGATGTATGACTGCGCAAAGAAGCTGCATGGCAACAGCGTCATCTTCCGGCAACGCTATCTCGATTGGGTCGGTTCGCGCTCTCAGTTCGTCGCCCTCTCTCCATTCTGGTTTGAACATTGCGCGAAAGGGTCCCGAAGCGGCCCTTAAAAATACCGAGTTGGCATTGATCCTTACCAGCGCTGGTCCGACAATCAGAACACAGTCTCCGTCGGGAATATCTTCAATGATATCAGACTTTCTCGCCTCGACAGAGTCCGTCATGGCGATGATATCGGAAATCCGTTCAGTCCCTAGAAGATTATCCGTTAGTCGGCTACTCGCATGTTTCTGAGTAGGGGCACTTGAAGAATAACTAGGTACAAATGGCTACTTACTAGGTTTCGCGGATGTATTGAGATCGACAATGCAAGTAACGGGGTACTAGTGATGAACTCGCGGACAACCAATATATAATACGCACGTCAAGGAAAGTCTTGAGGGTACGAGAAATTCTATCCTGTAAGCACCCCGCATTACCCCGCAATCAGACCAAGTAGTATCATCAGCGGATGTTGCGCGAGTGCCTCTTTGATGCCGACCATGCAATGGCAGTTGTCACAGGCCAAGGTAGCCACATGCGCATGTAAGTCTTCTTTGAAAGGTTTTGTCATCTTGACAGCCTTATCCAACCGCAAATTTTACAAACAAACAGTAATTGTCGAGAGGCAACGCAGACAAGGGAATCTATTAGGGCTCAGTTGACCGTACTTGAAAATTAAGTTGCGGATCAATAGCAGACAAGACGATCGCCGTCACAGAAGCCTGTGAAATTACAATTGTGCATGTTTTGTAAATAGCGAGTCAAATAACAGACTATTTTACAAAGGGTGAAATGCATTTCCTGTAAATGATTTCATTAATGATATTGTTGAACAGACCTATGCGTCTTCCTATGATTATGTTGAGATCCAGAGCTTATGTTCTCTTTATCCAAGTCAGACGGATATCAAATGTTCACTTCATTAGGTTTTGCTGTTGATTCTCCATTGGTCTTGCGAGTTTCGGTACCAACACTGGCGTTTTGATGTCCAGTCTGACTTGACGATTCAACTTCACTGCTAAATCTCCAGTTGTTTTTACTTCAAATATGCCAGTATTGGGGCCCAATGAAAGGTGGAGACATGTTGCTGTGCGATGTAACCAAGAAGTGAAGCTAGTCAAAAAAAAACAGGTAGTATTAAACACTGACCCTTTGCACACCTAATGCCTCTTAATGTGTTCAATCACTGTGAACTACTTTTATACGCCAATTTTGGTACCTCAGGTGTATCCGACATGGTGCAGAGAATAGCATGCCAACTAAAGGCCGGCTAAATGCCAAGTTGATGGTATGTATTGACGCCGAATCATCTTCGCGACAATCTATCTACGCCTGCCTAAATTACCCAGGAAACGGGTATACTGCAGGGCTCTTGTATCCATTTGTCCCGACGGCTCTGATGCCAAAGATGACATTGTCCTTACTAAGCGGAAGAATCACGTATCCCACTTTCCCCACATCCAGCATATGAGTCCATAAAGCCGCCGTGGTTGGTCGCCACACGACTTCGTAACTTGCTAGGTCGGTGCTGTTGGATACAACCCATTTGATGCGCGAATCGTTGTCAAGGATAGTTGCATCGATGGTAACGTTACGTGGCATAGCAGGCGCTTGGGAAAGAGACCATAAAGTTGCAAGGTTGACCTTTCCTACCCGGGCTGTATAATCGAAATCGACAAACTCGATGAGATCACCATACACAGTACCGTTCTCGGTGCGTATGTCTTGATGCTGATGGGCAAAGTTCTCGTTGGGCTCGGTGTAGCGGATGGCTGGGTATCCGGCTTGTAAGAAGCCAGTATGGTCGCCGCCGCGTAAGAATCGATCGAGACGGTAGATGATAGCAACGTTCATGCCAGTAGCATCGTTGGCAGCGACTTCGGCAGAAAACCGCGCAAGTTCTCGGGCGGGACTGTCATTCTCGCCTCCAATCTGGAGACGTTGTGCAGCTTTGACACTGTTTTCCGCAGAGACTGGAGGAGGACCTTGAGCAAAAGCGCGTATAGTAAAGGGATCCTTCTGACCGCGATCGCCGACAGAGGAGCCGACGATGTCGCAATTCAGCATTCCTTCGACATTAGTGCTAGAGTTCTTTAGCGTCTGGGCAAGATACGTCGAGCCATACAGGCCCTGCTCCTCACCAGCCACAGCACCTAGAATGATAGTAGACTTTGGCTGATGCTTGGCTAGTACACGCGCAAGTTCCATTGCAACTGCTTGAATCAGCCTCTATGATCTCAATAGTAGATAGGTAGCACGCACTGGCTGTGCCGCTGGCATCGTCGTTGGCACCAGGAGCGTCCGATTCGTAGTCGAGCACATCTGTGACTCTGCTGTCATAATGTCCGGTCATGACGTACACCCTACTAGGATCTTCACTTCCCGTAACTTTTGCCAGGACATTGGAGATGGTGACTGGAAATGGTATCCGGCTAGCCACTCCCTGAACATAACTCTGTACCTCCACCGTCATTGTGCCATTACTCTCAGCAGCATACTTTTGCATCTCAGAGGCGATCCAATCCCGTGCTGCAGTGATACCGTGGGTTGAGCTGTTGAGCGTAGCGAGCGTATGGCGGGTTCCAAAAGATACCAACTTGGTGATTGTAGCATCAATATTGGCGGCGCTCATCTCATCGACCATGGCCCTCAGCTCGTCGTCTGGTGCTTGCGGCACAAGTTCAACACCAACATTGGACGGTGGCCAAGCGGAATTTGCACAGTCGGTATAGGATTGGGCATTCACTGCAATCGGCAAGGGGAGGTCGCGGTCGAAGAGCAAGTCGTGTGCGCATGTCGGCAAAAGCAGCGCATTGCCGAGCAGGACTTTGTGAAACAACATTGTGAATGGAATGAATTGCAAGGCTCGTCCTCCGCATCTTGTTTGGCGTGGCCTAGCTCTTGTATTATAGTCTTGTGTAATTTACCTGCACCCGAGCAAAACGGACGGGAAGATATGACATGAACCTGCATTTTAGTAGCTGATACACAATAAATGAGCTTCCTGTACAAGTTAGCAACCTTGGCCCAGGTGGGCTCGCTTCACTCCGCTTTGCAATGTATTTTGCGGATGGAATAGTTGCGCGGCTCGGCAGGTGTGAAGACCAGGCCTGTTAGGCGTGGGCAGGGCTGGTAATTGCTGAGATAGGCAGGTGGATTGAACACGACGACGTCAACAACAAGAAATCGACATTTTCACAAGACGAAATGAAAAGGGCGATAGGGCAAGATGTGGTTTGCAATGACCAGAGGAACGATATGCCGACAACCAAAGAGCGGGATGCGATGGGGTATCACTTGATGGACTCCATTGTTGGCGCTGGCCTTTTCGGGGTTTTGGTGATACAGCAAAAACGTGACTCTTTGAACAGACAGGAAGGTGACCGACCAATATTGTACGTAAAAGCCAATGCAGAAAGGATGAAGATGATAAGAGGTGATCAGACAGTAGCTAGATATATCCTCCGAGTGTTGACATCGTTGATGGCCACTCCCTGCAAGGACGTTTCTGATTTCTCTACCAGCGCGCGGGATGGCCCTAACCCGAACAGACTAGTGGTCTTGGCAAGTCAATCCCACCGAGAGCGCGTCCCAAGTTCGCGATGATGCAATGTGTCTATTGAAGACAGTCTGGCTATCCGGTAGCAAGCTCTTACTAACCACCCATTGCTGCAAGCCTGTCCCCTTATTTTTGTCTCTGTGTGAAGAATCAACCACATCTACGTCGTCCAAGGCTGCACAACGCTGCAGCGTCATCCGCAATGGTTTGTTGCGTCGACCCATGCACAGTCGAATGCAAACTCACGTCGCAAACAGAATGCGCTCTTCAATACCGCTCTGCGGCAATCGACGTCGATAAGAAAAGATCTGGACCAGTTTGCTGACGCTGCATCGCCTTCGCCACACCTGCAAGCCCAACTCAACGCCTCCCTTACCTCGTTCGCGCGCACCATTGACGATTATGGCAAGCTTGCGAAGCAGGAACCTGTCCAGACAAAGGCAGACAAGGCACAGGAGAGGCTCAAGAACTTCCGCGCAGAGCTTGAAGAGTACCGGGCGAGCTTCAAGCGAATAAAGAGTGCAAACGAGGACATTGTACGTTTGGAGCTGGCGCATGACCCAGTCTTCATGTGAATAACACTAATAGTCTGCATAGCAAACCATCGAAGCCCGCACTGAACTGCTAGGCCGCCGTCCACACAACACAGCCACGCCTGAAAACCCATATGCACAGTCCAACCTGACCGCCACCACCGCACAGCATTCAGCCTTCGCGCCTTCCCAACCCTACAATCCCAACGCTCCTTACCGACCGAATCCCTACTCCGCCGGCGCACCCCCAGGAGGCGACTACGACCGTGAGGGGCATGTGTTGAGAGAGAACACCTTTTTCAACAAGACATCCGAACAGCTCGATGAGTTTTTGGACAGGGGAAGAGCAGTCTTGGGCGACCTGGGACAACAAAGAGACATGCTCAAAGGCACCCAGAAGAGGCTGTACACTGTTGCAAACACACTCGGCATAAGTGGGGACACAATACGCATGGTGGAGCGGAGGGCGAAGCAGGACAAGTGGATATTCTGGGCTGGCGTCGTTGTCTTCTTCTTGTTCTGTTGGCTGGTTATACATTTCCTTCGCTGAAGAAACATGCTGCGGCATGAGCTTAGTGAGAGTGTTAGGCAGGAGCATATGGATTAGCGAGGCGTACGGCGTATTATATCACAGAGGGGCAACACAATCTTCGACCAGATACTCAAGTCTCGCGTCGGCTTGGGCAAGGCTTGGGTCAATCTTCATCTGCTTATACTACAGCTTCTATAACTTAATCTCACACATGTCGAGCTAGATTGGCCAACTACCCATATCCACTGCCAGCGTCATCATGACTCACCACAGTATACGTATTTTAACTACCCTGATACCAATCTCATCGTACGTAGGCAGATTGATCAAACTAAGTAACCAACTGATCGAATTCTTTTTTTTTAGCTAAAACCAATCTATGTTGCACAATATTCAATAAGTAAAACCTCTAACATGACGTTTAATCTACGCTACATATGTCCCATTCGGAAGCGACCTATCTGATCAACCAAAACGAAGACGTACTACAAGAGGTTGGCCTTTGTATTTGCAAGGGGTCGAATATTGAAGAAGCTTCGACGATACTCATACCTGCGGTAGCATATCGAGAGAAATAAATCATCGCCCTGCACAACTGAAATCACTCCCATCTTGTATCGTCATGAAAATGACACTCTCCAGAAGCATCATAACATCGCAGTCGACCATATATATGATCGTGTCCTGCATATACCCTCGCCACAGCGAACGATCAGAATCATAAGCAGATACATCTTCTCTCTCAGACACTACTCTCATCCCACCTTCACTCAGAACAATCCAGTCATCAGAAGATCAAGTTTCTCATCGACATTATTCAATTTCATGCTCATCTCTTGCTGCTGATATTGTATCTTTTCGAAATCGTCCACGTAATCCACCCTCGAAAAAGCCACCGGTGATATGATCGGCGATGCCCACGCTGAGCTTGTTAAGGTAGGGATGGTGATTCGCATTTCCGGAGGATGGTGTCGATGGCGCACCGCCGGCGCCGATCGTGCTCGATGGCGCGACCAAGGCAGCTCCAGAGTGCGGGAGGCTCGGCTGCGTGGCCATCCTGCGCATAGAATCGGGTCTTCCAACTGATCAATCTCTGCTGCCGCCCTATACCACTCCTCGCTGTGATGCGGTTGTTCGCATTGTCCTACGATTGTCTTGGCCTGAGACCAGAAAGTACGTAGCGCTTTGGCTAGAAGGTCAGAATCGAATTGAAATGCCAGGTAAGTCAGTATGGTGAACGCGTGTCGTACAAAACGAAGGTCTTTCGGGGCCCAGGGGTAGTTCTGTGCTTCGTTTTGCATCTGGAATAACAATTGTTGGACTAGATTCATCCGCGTGGCCCCTCTCAACGTCCCATGAGAAGATGCGAAGCTTTCAAACAAGAGATGCAAAGTTCTTTCGATATAACGTCTGGTTATGCCGTAGCGGCCGCTGAAATATTCTTCGGCTTCGTCAACAACGGTGTCGACGTTCATCCAACCGCCATGCGGTTGCCGCATGGTAGTAGGAAACCAAGCATGGAAAGTGTGTGCGTTGACTCGCATCGGTCTGTATCCTTCGATCTGCACCCTGATGGATTCCATATTTTCGATTTAGTTGAGGTCGAGTGGAAGACAAAGATGTTGAATAGGAGAAGAATTTGTTGAGTAGTTTGCATTTACATGGAACTCGACTTCGCACAAAATCGAGAGCGAACCCAGAAGCCAAAGCCTTAATACAACACCTTCCGGTGAGGACGTCATTACACACACAGCTTCTTATCCAAATCATGCCGACCGTTCCAGGCACCGTCCCACTACAGCCGAATGTCACACGACACAAAGTATTGTTTGCTTCATTGACACTGGCAACACTCCAACACGTATCTACCCAATAAAAACTGTAAGACCTATTAGCTTCCCGAACACGTCAGTCTATGGTTACGGCACTCCGTCGTAAAGCCAGCTGGCTCAGTAGAGGCCATAGCCCCTCTAGCTTCCACACTCAATCAGCAGTATGCAATGTGATACGCTCTCGTGCGATGCTGGGGGGGGGCCGATGCTTGACGAGTAGGTTGCTTTCGGATTGTTGGCACACCGCTCACTTAAGCTCTAGAGTGCGAAGTCGCGGTCTCTTGATCCCACCCAGTCACGTGTCGAGCACGAAAGCCTAAGCTTATTAAGACTTTCTCCTACGAGCTGGTGCTCAAAGATGCTCCCTTGGCTTCAGCGTTTCAATCAACCCTCTCCATAAGACTGATTACCTTTTTACCCCGCTCTCATGGCAGTTCGAGCGGGATCTGCAATGTTGAGTGCATTATGTTTGAATGGCAGTCAGCATCAACTGAGCTGCGGGTGATATCCGCGACAGCCCTCAGCAAACTACTGAGGTCAGGATCGGCAGATGAAATACTATAGTACAGCAGGGCCATATCGATCTAGTATCCTGTCTGGCTAATGGGAGTTGCACCCGTCTCGCCAGATGTTGGTCCCTGCTGTATCCCAGGGCTAGTCAAACTATAGCTCTAGGAAGCGCCAGCTGTGGAGATATTATTTGTGAACGCGACAACTCTAGTCTCTAGTTGGCTCTACATGATCTCGCTTCTAGTAGAGTATGTGTCCCAAGTCCCTGTGTCGTATGAACGCTAATGCTACTGTGTTAGTGTAAGTCATGGCTCAAACAAACACTGCGCCCTCTATGCCAATAATGCGGGCCTCTCAGCCCGGTCGCTGCCCACACTATTGCCCAATTCCGTCGTGATATCTCATAGTGGCTTTTTGGACTGTCGTATATACGCTTACTATCTTGGTAGATGCCCATTGCTGCCCAAGACGTGCAAGTCGCATGAAGCTGGTTTGCCAAGACAAAATATGAAAATACGCACACTATGTCATACCATCTCAGGCTTCACGATACGTGTCGGATATTCAGCATCATAGTTCTTTCTATTGAACTGGTCATTTACCACAACGCCTGACCCACCACATCTGTTAGCGTGGAGATGACGCCCAAGCGCGGGTACTACTATCGCTATAGATTTGGGCGGGTTATAGTGGAGGAAAACAATGAGCAGGGTTAGGTTAGACTCCAAATCACGATAGTGTCATGACATTGTGCAAAATATGGTTGGGTGAAGCCATGCAGCAAAAACAAAGGGGGGGGGGGGGGGGGGTGGGTGCAATACCAAAGTGTTACTCATCACTGCAACAATCTTGGAAAAAGTAACGCAAGGATATAAGAGACATTGCCAATCATTCCATCCACAAAGTTCCAAGACGAAGCATCACGCGACTCTGGACAATACGTTGATGCAAATCATTGGACGGCCATGCCTAAGCCGACTCACTTTGGCTGGGGACTGTCGAATCACCTGCAACTAAGCATGTTTTACACCTCCTAGCACCGGCTTCTAGGACGATGGCATAATCGAGTGATAGGTGCCACATATCTACGGTTCAGACCAGACTTGAGGGAATACCCCAGCATGATCATTTGCATTCAAATGCCGCTACTCGGCGCGAACCCTAGCTCATGAGCACAACATCTTTTCATCGGCAGCGTGCAGGATCTGCGACTTTTGCAACGCAATCTTTTGGTGATGGACAATGACATATTGCGTGCCAGATTACCCCCAGTCTCACTTCGAGACCATTGGAAAGAATAACTTTAGATAGAAAAGATTATTATGCATTGGGATATTCTAGACCCAGTGGAAACAATGCCATGCAACACACACTATAATGACAGCCCCGTCAAACTTTTGGACTACCAGTCAAGCCCACCGGCCCCCCTCTCTCCACCAGCGAGTATCTGTGCCGCCTTGGCCTTCTCTCCCAAGCCATTCTCCAGATGGGAGACCTGCATTCCCTTCCTCCCCTTCAATTGCATCCTCTGCAACTTCTTGTCAAGCGCCACAAAAGGATCCTCGGTTTCACTCTTCTTGATCTTAAACTTACTGGTCCCCAGTACGCTATCCAGCTCTTCCACACTGGGCAACTTGACATACAACCACCCATCATCCCTTTCCTCAATAGGAAAAACAGCAATGTTGACAGACTCGTCGTTTGCGCACTTTCCTGCATTGTCGCCGGAAAGCTCATAGTTGCGCTTGTGATACGGACATGAGACCCATAGTTTGTTGTTGGCCAGGTCATCGCCAATGAGGCCGTCGGAGAGGACAAATGCGCGCTTATGCGGGCACATTTGTTGCGTGCAGTAGTATTTTCCACGCACTTTGAAAACAGCGAGTTGAGTGTCGCCGCGCTTGATGGCTTTGCTATCTCCCGTGTCGGCATCTTTGAACTCTTCTGCCTTGACAAGCGGTTGCCAGGAGAGCTCTGTCCATTTTGTGCCGCGAAAGTCCTCTGTGATGCTGTCTTTGGGCCAGTACGAGGGACGCTGTTGGCCGCGTTCTTCGGTGGGCTCAATGGTGTCGACAATGGTTTCAGATGTGTTTGCGAATTGAGAGAACCAGGATCGCTTCTTGGGATCCTTTAGTACTTCGGTCCATTCGCAGAAGAATGTGCCAACGAGGTCTTCCATTTGCTTTTCGAGATCGGCGCATATCCCAAGCTTGTCTTCGAGGATAACTTCTTGGAGGTACTTGATGCCGCCGGGGAGATTCTCCATCCACCGTGCCGTTCTCTGGAGCTTGTCGGCTGTGCGAATGTAGAAGGAGAGGTAACGGTCGAGGATGGGGACTACGTCATCCGGTGGTACGTCTTTCGCAAGGAGTTCAGAGTGCCGTGGCTTCGCGCCGCCATTACCGCCGACAAAGATGTTGAACCCCTTCTCGGTAGCGATAAGGCCAAAGTCTTTATTCTGTGCTTCGGCGCACTCGCGCACGCAACCTGAAACTCCACCTTTTATCTTGTGGGGTCCACGAATGGACTTGTAGCGCTCTTCTAGGCGCACCGCCATGCCTACGCTGTCGCCAATGCCGAATCGACACCATGTCGTACCCACACATGACTTCACTGTCCTCAGCGATTTGGCATACGCATGACCGGACTCCATACCGCCATCGATGAGCTCTTGCCATATATCTGGGAGATCTTGCTTCCGTGCACCGAACATGTCGATACGCTGACCACCGGTGATCTTGGTATAGAGATTATACTTCTTCGCAACCGTACCGATAATTATGAGCTTCTCTGGGGTAATCTCTCCACCCGAGACACGCGGAACAACGGAGAACGTGCCGTTGCGCTGGATGTTGGCCAGGAATCTGTCGTTGGTTTCTTGAAGCCCTCGGTTGTTCAGCTCCAGTAAATGCTTGTTGTATAGAGAAGAGATAATGTTGGCAATGGTCGGTTTGCAAGCCTCGCAACCTAACGATTTGGGGTCTTTTCCGGCCTCTTTCATGACGGCAGCAAAATCTTTGAGACCCTTGACGTAGATGATGTTGAACAAATCCGCACGGGAGTATTCAAAATGCGGACATAGGTGGTTCTTGACCTCATTACCCATGGATGCCATGGTCTTGTTGAAGATGGTCTGAACGAGAGGCATGCAGCCACCACATCCGGTGCCGGCTTTGGTGCATGACTTGACGTCGCCGATACTCTTGCAAGTTCCGTCCTTTGTCGCATTGACTACATCTCCTTTGGTGACGTTGTGACAGGAGCAAATCTGGGTGTCATCGGTACTGTGATGTGTTAGTAAATCCGCATACTCTTTTGCGCTTGATAACATACAGGTCTGAACCATCGTCGTCACCCTTTTGCGCACCGACGATGAGTTCGCTTGGTGCCATCTCAAGTAGTTTCTGGTTCTTCACCATCGGCACAAGCTTGATATAGTCCTTTGTGTCGCCGATCATCATGCCGCCCAGCAAGTACTTGCCATCCATGGTAAACAGATATTTCTTATACACTTGCTGAAACGGATCTTTGTACGTGAGTGCCTTGACTGGCGGGGGCGCCGGTCCATCGGTCAAATTCTTGACTCGATCTCTGGTTGTTGTTCCATTAGCTTCCTTCTTCTCAACCCTTTGCCTGCCCGGCATGTTCTTAGGCCCATCGCGATCCGCGAAAAAGTCACCGAAACTTGCAACCTCTACACCCAGCAACTTGAGCTTGGTGCTGAGATCTGGGGCCTTGAATTTTCGAGGCGCATGCGCTTTCGCCTGCGTGAGATTAAAGGCGAGAACGTCGGCCATCTCGACACCGGGAGCAATGAGGCCAAAGGTTTGGTTCTCCCAGCTTGCGCATTCGCCAATTGCATAAATGCCGGGCTGTGAGGTTGCCAGATCCCCTCCAACCACGATACCACCACCTCGGTCTGCGCATTTGATTCCAGCTCCTCGTGCCAGCTCATCCCGGGATTTGATGCCGATCTAAACATGTTAGCGTTCAGAGCGAATTCGATATTGGAAAAACCACTTACAGCGAAACAAATGCACGAACACTCCATCTCATCACCGTCTTCAAATACCACACCCTTGACATAGTTATCATCGGTCGTCACGATCCTGCCCACTCTCTTGCTGAGCATGACGTCCAATCCTAAAGCTTGGACTTGCTCCACAACCATGCCACCCGCATCACCGTCAAGTTGTCTTGACAACACCCAGCGATTCCTCTCAATGAGTTTCACCTTGGCGAAATCTTCAAGGTCCATCATCGCATGAGCAGCTTCCAGACCTAGTAACCCACCTCCAACGACAGCGCCAGTTGTGCCTTTTCGCGTTGATGAGAATTCAATCAGTCTTTGAAGATCTTCGATTGTGCGATATACAAAAACTCCTTTCGCATCATGGCCGGGTGTATGTCGGGGAAGGAGCGCGTCTGATCCCGTTGCCAGAACCAGTATATCGTAGGAAACTGTTTCCCCAGAAGATGTCTTTACAGTCTTATTGGGGGAGTCGATTTCGGTAACGAGGGTGTTGAGATGGTAGTTTAGCGAGCCTTCAGGCATAGATGCGTACTAAATCATCCGCATTAGTTGTGAGCGTATCGCGGGGAACCTATGCTTACTTACCCATTCCTTTGGGTTCAGATACAGATTCTCAACCTGTCGATGTTGGAAGAAACTTGTTAGGCCAACACGGTTGTACGCAAGGTGAGGCTCCTCGCCGATAACCACGATATCGTACTCTCTCCGCTTGACATCGTATTTTAGGAGTTTCTCACTTTTACCTTGTTAGACTCTATGCTTCTAGATATCATTGGCTATGTACTTACATGAACGCAATGCCAACCATGCCCAGTCCCACAACCACAATCCTCTTCCGGGGATGGTCGTCATTTATCTCGTTCTTCTCCTCCAAATCAGCTACCTTTTCAGGTAGCTTGTTGGCCTCTGCGTCGTTCCATTGTGAATTTGATATACTCCCGTCTTTTGATCCCCATGTTGCTGTGATATGTCGTTCACCTGGTGGAGAGTGTGATTCGCCAGACGAGGGCTCGATACCTTCCGTGACGATTGGCACGGTCTCTGCCATTCTGTATGTATTTGGCGGGGGTCCCCGTGCCCTTGAGTAAGGTGACAGTAGGGTGGGGAGGGTACGCGTAGAAAGCAATCAGTCTTGCACTCAATCAAGAGGGCACGATATGTTTCGCAACGCTATATCGGAAGAGCAGAAGAGAAAGAAGAGAAGCCCACCAACAGTGAGAAGATACAGCGACAAAAGGCTCAATAGGAAGTCACGACAAAGATACACGAGAAAACAGCCTAACTCCGTGGCACAAACCCGACATCTCCCACAACGCCACGCCTGAATAGCCATCAGCCTCTCTCAGCCCGCGATGCTGCCCGGCGCGGCTCATCTCACAGATAGCCCCATCTCCCAATCACATCAACAATTCCCAATAAACAAATACCCCGCGGACGCGACGGAAATGCATCACACACTGCCTCTGTGTCGCGAACCGCCCAAGGCGACCTAGCCATCTTACACAAAGCTCACACGTCAGCGGCGCGCGGGGTCTGGGAACAAGTGTATCAAATCACACGCTTGACATTTCTCATATCGTACAATTATTCTGGGCAGTGGTACGGTGTGCGTTCTCCGTGGAGATCATAAGGGTGGAGCCGCTCATGGATTCGCAGGCCTCCTTATCGTGAACTAATCTTCTTGGCGACAGGGGTGGGACTCGCTTCGTTATCAGGAGCGTGTGTGCAACGGAGATGCAGAATGACATTGTCAGGTCTCCGGAAGCATGTCATCGTACAGAAGATATGCTGACAGTCCGAGGGATGGGAGCTGGTGTGAGATCAATGCAGGACGTTTGGTGAGTTGGAAGGCCGTTTTCAAGGTCTACGTGGGAATGACTAGCATTCGAACTTTTTGGGGGTATGAAGCAGATGTACGTCAATCTACGAAATTGAAGCTCTGAATTTGCAGTCTTGCTGTCTCGGCTTGGTTTACTGTTATGGTAAGTTGGTACTGTCTATAAGCAATGGTGTTGGGTGGTTTGTTTGATTGTGTATACTCTTACCAAGAGCGAAATAATACAAGAAACAGTATAGTTATGCACAAAACAGACCCCGAAATCTATCAAGGAAGCCAATGTATCAGAAAAACAGCAACTCTTCATCCTTCCACTCCAACTCATTCAATGCCATGTGCGCCGCCTTTTCCAACGCCTCCGGTCCACAAATAAGCACCAGACTCTCCCCTTCCTCCCTGACACAATGCTCTTCCAACAACGGCTTTGCAATTCGTCCCCTCAAGCCGTTCCATTCCTCCGGTCCTTTTGTCAACGTATACAGCACCCTACACCTGTCCTCGTTTTCTCTCGCAAAAGCATCCAAATCCTCTTTGCACAATATATCTTCCACAAGCCGATTTCCGTTCAGCACTGTGCACTGTGTATCATCGCCCTTGTCTTGCATGACGGCACGTAGGACTTGGAAAATGGGCGTTATACCGCTCCCGCCACAAATCATATAGAAACGCTTCACCTTGCGCTCTTTACTGTTAACACTGCAGAGACCACGGCCATGATATTCAAACTTGCCAATGGGCCCTTTGAAGTCGACACTATGACCGATGGGAATGGAGTCGAGTGCTTTTGTCATTTTGCCGCCGGCTCGATCGGGTGTGTCGGCGTAAACCTTGATGAGGACGTCGCAGTATCCTTTTTGCGTGGTTTGGCTGATGGGTGTATAGGAGCGGATTATCGCTTCGCGGGTTACGGGGTCGCGCAGCCGGATCATTAGGTGTTGGCCAGTGGGGAGGCCGAGCACTTGATCCGGGTGATCGAGCTTGAAGCGGAAGATGCGTGTGTCCCAAGATACATGCTTCTTGGAGTGGAGAATAGTCTTGTTCCATACACGGGGGTCTAGGAAGATGGGTCGGGTCAAGTTGGATTCAGCGACAGGTTCGCCTGTGGACAAAACTTTACGGGATGCTTCAGAAAGGGTACCGACGTGGTAGTCTGGCATCATCGCTTTGGCTGTTTCGCTATCTTGAAAAAGGTCAGTTTACATATTTGTATTTTTGTGTGCTGTTAGAAAACTTACGGATCGCCATAAACTCATCAGTAGCATCTTGGCCTGCTGCGCTTATAATACTCTGCGCGCCACCCGGATGTCCCTCGAGGAAAGCAGTGCCGTCATAGACCTCGCCGTTGACCACGAACCATGGGTTCTCCGCGTTGTCATGCGTCCGAAGCTCATCAATCTCAATGACACCATCAACGCCATCCTTTGTCATCTTGATTTCTTGCACTTGCTCAATAGCAGCATGTTCCGGCTCTTGACCATCAATCTTTTCTCCCCAATATGCATTGGTAAGATTACCTCCAGCCTTTTTTACCCGTTCCATCCAGCCACCGGGCATCAATGCAGGCTGTGTCGGATGTTCAAACCGAAGCGATTCCCCCTCCTTGCTGATGACGATCCGGAACCACGGGTTGTTCATCATGCCGAGTACACTCCAGTACATATCTCTTGGTTGAACGCACATGGCTTCGTCCATGACCCTTACCAAGATGTCGTCGGCCTCTTTCAGCTCTGCTGTCGCAATCTCGAGGTTCCAGAAACACCAACAGAAGCTTGTTTCGCGCCAGTCCATGTCCAGTCTGGCACCATACAACTCTCGGTCTTCAAAGGCCCGGTACCTGTCCTCTGCGTAGTCGATCTTTGCTAACCGCCAAGTCTTACCCTTGTCGAGTGATAACTCGCAGCGCGTTACGCGTCGTCCGCCTCCGCTGTAAGCATAGCCACGGACGTTGTAGTAGTCCGGACTTGAAGCGAGGACGAGCTTCTCGTCGTGCGCCGGATATGCAATGGCTGAGTTGGGTGAAAGATCGTAAATGGCATACCGATCATCCATCCACCATTTGGAATTCTTTGCAGCCTCGTCAGGGTCGACAGTTGTACTATTTGTTGTTAGTTGTACTTCTTGTTTTTATTTGGACAGCTTACGGTAAGACTCTGTTATCGTAGATATGATACCAGTTATCGCTCGGCTCAGCAGTAACGATAAGCTTCTTCAGCCATTTCACGCTTCGGCCACCAATCTGTCCGGGTATCACAGCTCGCAATGGCTTGCCATGGTCGGGTTTAAGCATTTCGCCATTCATTTTGTGCGCCAGCATGATGCCCCGGTTTGCATCCATGACCCAGTTCAATTTTACCGATGTACCGTAGTACCCATTAGGCTACGTGCATGGTCAGACGTGTACCTTTTTTTGAAATGAATCTTAGAACTTACTAACTTATCAGCGCCCTCCATGCATACGTACTTGGCTCTTCGGAGTGGTTTCGCGCGCTCTATGATGTCTTTCATGACCACGCCAGTGAATAGTGCTGTCGAGACACCGGCTGGACCCCATGAAAAGCCCTTGCTCTTTCTCACAATATTCTGCTCTTTCCGCCTATTGCCAGCACAGACTAGTGTGACGGGGTATGTTACGTTTTCGTACTCCTCAAGTAATTGGCGTAGTGTAATCTTGAGAGGGTTTGCAACAAGACTATATGGTATTTAGCTGCAAGCTGTTTTGCTGTTCGCATGATATGGCGTACCCTTCCACTGAAATTTCCCAGTCTAAGCACTCGGCGTCCTGAACCTCGGGTACTGGGCCGTGATTTCGAACATAGAACAACTCCGGGCTAGTCAAGAAGCCCTCGTTGAACAGATCGGTCAGCGGTGCTTCGGAATTAAAGGGATGAACGCCCGTCAATCTGATCAATCGCGAATCTCGTGGGACATGCGCATCTGGGGTTGACTTGTCGACATCCAGAATCTGTGGTGGATTGTTTGCCGGTGGTGGAAGTGGAAAATCAGGTTCTGTTGATGTCGAAGTGATAGATTTCGCATCATCCCCATCTACCGTTTCCGGGGGTGATGGTGGAAGTTGTGTGGATTTTGAAGCGGCGTAAGGCTGTGGCTGGTGTTCAGTAGCGGATGGTACGGGAACTCCCGCCGGGTTCTGGGTAGCCACACTCATGGCGAATGACTGGATTGCTAACCAAAGCCGTGGTATCGACAAAAAAAAGGGATGACCAGCCCGGGCTGGGAGAAGACTCTTTAGAAGAATGAGGCCGAAATTTCGACAGGAAGTGAATACGCTACGTTGATAGTTCAATATGTCTGACGACAGTTGTTATGACAAAGCGATGAAGAAGCTGAATGAATCCAGTAACATAAAGCTAGAGGAAATGCGAAGACGGCAGTCAAACCCAAACTCTGGAATTGACGACACTTGCCTAGGCCCGATAGTGCTTCGAGAGTGTAATGCTTATCATGCTGCTAGTTACTAGTACTAGCTAACACAAACACTCAGCTTCGGTAGCTGGATGCCGCGGAAACTTAGCTTCGATCTGTGGGGAACTTCTCGAATCCTAGATTCCGTCATATTACTAGTTGTCATCGAATGGCTGGGTATGATCATAGCGAATTACTATGTGCTGCCGTATGCAACCTTATCTTTGACGTTGAATGGGGGATAGCGTGCGCCATTGTCGACAAGGGTGCTGAGCGGCTTTATACGCGGGCACCCAGAACAGCATGCTCTAGACACTAATGTTCTGCGTGATGTGGGTAGTAATGTTCCTAGTGGGAGAGTGAACTGCATGTAAAGTAGTGTGGGGGCTCGAGGCTGAATCGCGGGAATAACATCTGTTCAGCGGAGATACACTGCCAGAGCGCACCGTCGCCCAACTAGAACTACTTTGTCTGCCAAACTCAGCTGTCCGAGCAACGTCAGTGGTAGGACTCGGAGCATTTCACAAGTTGTGGTTATCCTGAATCTTGTGCATTTGCTCACGAACAGATTTTCGGTCATGGTAATGCTACGACAGAGAGAACTGTGTAGCTTGCGAGGGGTTCCCAGCTCTTCAAACAGCGCACCAAAGTGGGGTTATCGAAAGGAGATTCTAGACATCCAACGCCACGGAGAAGTCGCGCAAGATCCCACTTCAGTATGAAACCGGGATTTCTTCGCGAGACAATGTAAAGTACAGCTAGAGGTGTGCAACGGAGAAGGCCACTGGGAGCTTGTGCGCCAGCCGTGCTTCTCCGCGGACCCTGGAACGCGACTGCCGAGACCGGCCTGTCCAAAAGACCGACGCGACATTGCTAAGACTAAACGTTGCAATAGCCCGAGTCCGTCGCCAGTCACCGCTGCAAGGTACAGTCTAATTGACATTACACGACTCGTCATGGCGCAGCTGCTTTCCTGCAATGACTCGTGGCTCACGTGATCAGATCGAGCAAACTGTAGATACACTTAATGCCATCTATTTCTGTCACAGACACATCAGCCACACAGGCTATTCTATTACCGTCGTTTCCTTCGCCCGTAATGGAAGATGAGTTGATTCGAAGAGTGGAGAGGCTCAGGGGCGTTGCATCTTTCCAGCAGAAGTTCAGTTGAAAGCTGTGTGCATCGCATAATCACGCGTTGGGAAAACATTTTCCCTTTCCATTTTCAAATTAGCAGATCTTGCCGATTACTGCTGCTGCAGCAGCATCCGTCTCTACTTTGAGGTGAACGTTGTGGCCATATGGGATGGGTTCATCTATCAAAGGAGCTTGCACGTCGAGTGCAGTCTTCAGGATATCTCTAATCAATTTGTCAGCAAATTCCCGATACTTGTGTAGTTCCGTGTATTGTTCGATGGAGCAAAGATCAAGATTTCCAACAATAGAGGAGGGCTTTTAGTTTGGACGTACCAGCAAGAGGGCCTACTTGCGTCTGGCCAGTGAGTCGCTCGCGCAAGGTCTGAGCGCGTTGCTTGATGCGGTCATTGCTTCTCTGCTTAGCAGTTGCCTTTTCGTACCGTCCTCTCACGCCAAACTTGATGCGTGTAATCATATCACCCGCCTTTCCCTTGGTCACATCCCCAGGCTTCAATTGATCTTCGGCCGGCCGGCTCTTGTTGAGAAAGTCAATCTGAGCTTGCGATGCTGGACTTCTTCGCCATGGTTGATTTCTTGCTATCCATATATGCTGAAAGACTTCGCCAGCAAAGGTATCCGCAGCGTGGATGACGTGTTCAAGTGAGTCTCCTTCGGCGATAGTACGGGCCCTGCCATATGGACTCTTGGTCTTGTCTTCGGCCGGTAGCTTCCAGTAATATTTTGCTAAAAAATGGTTCTCTTTGCCTTCAGATGGCTCGATCTTGATATAGTTACCACCGTTACTGGACAAGATCAGCTTGCCTTCCCCAACGCTAACCCACGCATTTGGGCTGAGGGATCGGAAGTACTGGTCGCTGGAACCATCCGCGATAAGGTCATGAATGGAGTCGTAGTCGGTGAAGTCAATGGTGCCGTGAAGCTTCTTGGACGGGGCTGACTCGGCAAGCTTTGTAACTTGAGCCTCACGTTGTCTCTCCGACTCTTTTCTCTCACCCTGTTCCTTCATGCTCTTTGCGTCCATGTCTTCGACAATCTCATTCGGATCTAGACCAAACAAAGTCGGCGTTGACACAACACCGGTGCTCAACGTAGACACCATATCGACTACATGGCAATCCCTTTTAGTCTCATGTAAACGCATGCCTCTGCCGATCATCTGGACGAGTAGATTCCGAGACTTTGTGGGCCGGGCCAGAAGAACACAATCAATGTTCGGTATATCGGTGCCTTCTGTGAAGACACCACAGTTCAGAAGTATGGGAAACTCGCCGTTCCTGAAAGACTCGATCCTCGCGCTGCGAATCTTGGCTGGCGTTTCGCCGGTAACATACTGGGCATCCAGTCCGTGTTCTCGGAACCTGGCAGTGAGGTTGGTGACATGGCTCAGGTCAACGCAGAAAACTAGGGTTGAGCGGCGTTTGCTTGCTTTTGCAAGCCACGCTTTGACAACAAGCTGGTTGGTCTCGGCTGTGTTGATGACCTTTGAGAGGGAACTGGTCTGAAAGTCACCGTTGGCGGCCGTGCCCACTTTATTTAGATCTGCCTTCATCTCCACCGTGGTAAAGGTAACGTCAGAAAGCCAGCCTTCGTCGATCATGTCAAGATAGTCACTGTATACATTAGCTTGGTTCTCCATGGCACGCATTAACTAGCCCACCGATGGTACACAATTTGGTCAATTACAGCGCCCAGCTTGCGTCCGTCGAAGCGCGAGAGAGTGGCAGATACGCCGACCAGAGCTGGGACCTTGGCGTTACTCCAGTCGGCCGTGTGTCTCAGTCCAAAGTGGGCAAGAACATCGAGATAGGATGGGCTCACAATATGGTGGGCTTCATCGACAAGAACGAGCTTGTACCGCGAGGGGTCAAACTTGTGCAGGCGTTCGCCAGAGACGATGCTTTGCACAGAGGCAACTGTGATGTCGGCGGCACCAGAGGCATGGTTGTTGCCCATCTCAATTTCCACACATTTATCTACATAGGTACGGGCGCAGTGGCGGGCGGCCTGTTCGACAAGTTCGCGCCGGTGAGCGAGGATGAGCGTCTGGGAAGCATGGCCGACGGCAGCGACCCTGTCGATGAGGTGGGTGAAGATGACCGTCTTGCCAGCCCCTGTAGCCAGTGACACGCCCAATCGCTTGTGGCCTGCCTCAAGGAAGGCAAGGACGGCCTGGATGCATTCTTCCTGGTATTCACGCAAGACCAGCTTGGGTTGTGTGGCGGGTGGTGATGGTGGCGGAGGCAAAGAAGAAGTAGAAGACGAAGACAACGTAGTGTTCGCCTTGCGGGCTGAAACTATAGAAGCACGTCTGAATCCGGCAGGGGCGGATGTGGAAGCCACCTGTCTGAATAGCTTCAGCGCATGGTGAGGGCGGCGCAACATGGAAGACGCGGAGAGGGGGGAGGGGGAGAAATTGCGAGGGTGTCGCGAAGTCACGATTGATGACGCAGGCCACCCATGGTACCTTGCCGGCATGGCCAGCGCTGCCCCACCAAAATGTTTCCAGCCGACTTTCTCTTCCACCACCGCATTCTCGTCTTCGCCGGGCCGCACCAATGGCTGTTGCCCTTGCACGAGCATGCTCGGCCGCCAAAAGTACCGCATGTGAATCGCCATGAGCTCTGCGTCCAACTACGAGGACGACTCTGAATCATCGCCAGCTTCCAGCCGGGACAGCGCGAGACTAGGTTCGCGACCAGCATCGCGCCGTCAGTCGCATACACGGCATGTACCGCGCATCAATCAAGACGGAAGAGGAGCAGACAGCGATGCGGACGAACCCGAACTCTTTAACGACGCATACCGGTTGCTATTCAACGCCGAAGTGGCCCGCGCAGCTGCGCGCTTCGAGACGGCGGATGGCCAAACTCACCAGTACGGCACAAAGCACGTGGGCGCATCGCAATGGTCCGTCAGGGAGCAGAATGTCTTCTATGCTGCCCTTGGCCGGTTGGGGAGGGACGACGTGGCCGGCATAGCAGCAGCGATTGGCACAAAGACTATACCGGAGACGCAGGAGCTGCTGCTGTTGTTTGAAGATGCATCCATCCCAGCCGACGAGGCCGCGCTGACGCTGCGCGACATTCCCGCCGCCTTTGATGTGAGCAGCGAATGCAGCCGCCAGCTCGACCTCGCTGCTGAAGCGCTGGCCTGGTACGAGGAAACGTGCGAGGCCAATCAAGAAAGGGACAAGTACGGCAATTACTGGCTCATCACCCCCCAAGTCGCCGACGACATCGAAACCGCAATCCATTCTGACCGGCGGCGAGCGACGACGTCACCGCTTGCGAGTGAGCCGGAATCCTCACGCAGAGGTGGAAGAGTAGCCGTGGGGTAGGTAAGAAGCCATCAATGAGCCCAGCATGCACTAATCCGCCCCAGAGCCTGTACCTCGTGCAAGAAGTCCAAGCAAAAGTGCGACCGAGAAATACCATGCGGCAACTGCCTGCGACGGAAGAAGCCCGAATGCGTGTATCCACCACATCTACCCTCCAAACCAGAAGGGCGCGAAAATCCCCCGAAGAAAGAGGTTACGGCCCCAATACTCGAGGCTATACCAGAGGCCACTCTGCTGCAGCCCCAGGTCATGCTGATTCTCTCAAAGACGCTCTTCATGAACCGCTCACCCACCATCCCGTCGCCTTGGGCACACTGGTCCGAATACACTTCTGATTTGGCTCAAGCACCCGCAATGTACCGCAGCGCATTCAACAGCTTCCATACACTAGTCCTATCCGTCACCAAACGCCTTGTGCAGACGGCCATCATTCAAGCCACCTCACGTCTTCGGTCGCATCGCCAGCGGGTCAAGAAAAACAGTACACCTTTGGTAAAGAGACGGGATGTGTGTACTGCCATTGACATATTGGGCATGAAAAGAGACGGCCAAGAGAGATGGAGGGGGGTAGCCAGGCGCTGTGGGCTCCGGGTATATGACGGCAAATGGTCCCGTTATCGACACAATACATCTCGAAGAGAGGTGCCCTGGGATGAAGTTGAAAAGCTCATGACCCCATCCGAGCCCTTGGCTGATGCCTCGGTTGGTCCTCAAACAACAGATGCTGAGACGTCTGATTGCGATGATGGCCAGTTCAAGCCACGAGCTGCACGAATGGGGACACCACTCCCCATGGAAAATCTTGCCTTGTCCGACTCTGATGATGGGTCCTGTTCTAGTGAAAGATTGCCTCCTACTCCTACGAACTCCAAGAGAGAGCCCAGGCGCCAAGCAATAAGTGTAGAGCAGTTTGACCAGAACGCAAGCCGTCAGGAAGAGCATACCCTATGTGCCATGCTCGACTTTGATTCAATCTCCCGTGACCAAGATTCCAAAAGTTGTGAAGGTAGTGGTGATAGTACTGAGGAAGACGAAACCACAGAAGAGATTGAAACGCATCCCGACGACTGGCGGTCATGGACAGAGTATCGTCCAGAGTGGGATGGACTCGATACTCCAATAAGCTCAGTTCAGTTCCTTGCAAATCAGAAACCTGCTACCGTGCCACCCCTTCCGCAATCCGATATTGCAGACACCATCTGCTCTAGCTCTAACAACGACACTGATGTGCCGGCGCGGGCATCGAGGAAGGCGAGCAAGCTAGAACCGCGGCAAACCATTGAGCTGGAAGCTCTCGATGCCCGGGTTTATGCCAGGCAACAAGGGAGAGCTACAGAACATTTGAGATCCAGGGTCGAGAGCAGTGAGACTGAGACAGATGTACCTACACAGTTTATCGAGACTAGGAATCAGCAGCTACCTGATTTTCAACCTCTCAGTAGCCAGGTCCAAGGCGACTTGCAAGAAGCAACGTCGTCTTCAACTGAAGACAGTCTTAGTGATTTCGATATGGATGTACCTGCGCAGTCTATTGAGACTGACGGCAGGCGGCCACCTGTTGTGGACTCGGACGATGAGGGAGAAATGGATTGGAGCACATATATTGAATAATACGCTTAGTTTCATGAGCAGTATACTACAGTAATATCAAAGAAGGTATGCAGAGATGATATCATTGATTAGCAGCCGATTCTTACAATGCAGTATCATTGTGATAGCAATATGAAAAGCAGTTACCGCACTGCAATAGCACCTTATACTCTGTAGAACTCAGTGTCCAATGTCGAGTCAAACATGCGCAATCATACCACATTATTCTCGGCCTGGATAGTCATAACACTTACTTCACAAGATCTCGTCGTCAATTGCATACACGAAGGCAAACACTCACCCGGCTATTTCAGGCATAACATTCAGCTCATTTTCTTTGAGCCTTATTCTCCTGCAGTAGCTAAAGCCTTTGCTCGCCATACAGACTCCTGACTCGTCCACAATCCCACCGTTCTGTGAGTAGTCTCATAATCAACTAGTTCACACGTTGTCGCCATCAAAATCCTGCGTGATTGAACACTCACTTGTCGAGTGAAAGATTACTTCCACCCATACCTGCCACTAACCATAGCAAGCATAAACATGTTCACACTCACTGCATTTCCGCCACTACCCGAGTGACGATCACATAATCACGTTATCGTCGCGGTGCATTGGGCGCAACACTTCACTTCAGCCGCCGAGTATTTTATAAGAGCCTCTCTTTTTCTCCAGTCCATTCTTGCTACCCAGTACAAGATCGAGTCAACTATCAACCATCAACTTCGGATCATCTACACTCCAGCTTTCGCAGGCACTACAACCACTACCACGAGCACAACCGTCATAATCAACGCCAAAACCACCATCGAACCCTCTCTTCATCCACACACACATACCTTGATCATGCACTTCTCCACTCTGACCACCGCCCTCGTAGTAGTCTTGGCCACACTCGCCACCCTGACTACAGCCCACGGCGGTAAACCAGTCGATACCAAGACCCCGTCCTGTGGTGCCCCATTCTGTGCTCGCCGCGTACTGGCAAACCGGGCAAAGGCGGAGAAGGTACAGGCCAAGGCGGAGCGTGGAGCCCGGGCTGTAAAGGAGATTGGTGTCGCCAAGATGGAGGTCGAGGGGGACGCGGAGTAGAAAACTCTCAAGTCTCGCTTCTGTCACAAAGTTTGTATCCATGCAAGTGTATGAGGAATGTGAACTGACGAGCAAGTAGACTGTCAAGACGAAGCGGCTGACTAGGCGAGCGACATATTTGGATGACCGTGGTGTAAATGTGTCTTTCAAAATGTAAGAGGTTCACGGGATAAGTCGCATGGACGGGCTTCACTTTCATGTCGACATGGAGCAACGTGTTTATACATGGCGTATGGGTATATTTGTGGGTATAACAGCTTTTTGCTTGAGGACTTGGGTGGGTGTCAGGAGGCCATGAGTAGATGTTCAATAAGTTGGCAAAGGCTTGCTGTGACTTGCAATCTTATACTCCATGTGGCTAGCTGAAAACATCCAATGCTTCACATGACTAGTTAACACAATATGATTACAACTCTTGCTCGTACTTCATTATAAGTCATGTTTAAATCCCTAAACGTATGTGTTCAACCTTGGTATCAATCCTATGCATACAACTCCACTCATCCAAGTAAAGTTCCTGCACCAAGTTCTGACTCCCAAACCACTTCTCCCCCAGCCCAGCCCCTGGGAGCTCAGCGTCAAGCTTCAGAGCTCTCGCACTCCCTGCAGCAGCAGCACCATACTGCTGAAAATGCTTCAGCGACTCAATTGCCCACACCATCTCTTCATCCTCCCGATAATGCTCCTTTAGCCTGGCGCGTCTAATCTCCTTGCGAATCTCAGCTCCAGCAGTAGCCCAAGGTGTCGGGTAATCCGCGGGCATTAGTTTCTCGCCCTTTTTAAGGCGCGCATTGTTAAGCTGAATCTTCTTGGCAGTGTCGGCCTGGTATCTCGCTTTCAAGACAAGAAGACGGTCTTGCTCGCGGAAGAAGAGTTGCAGCATCTTTTTCCACTCGAGTTTTATCTCGCGGGTGGCAATGTTGAGGCTGAGGCCTGGGAGGGCGGTGTCGTTTACACAGTCTCCAATGCTGATTGTGTAGTTTGGCATTTCAGCCTTGTAGTTGTCCACATTTTCCTCCCATCGGCGCATTATTTTCAGGTGGTGCTCTCGTCCTCTTTTCCCCTTTTCTCGCCTAGAATCTGCATCTGGATGTGAGTCTTTGAACCAGGCGATATCCCCTTCTTCGCCTTTGCCACGCCGGACAAATCGCGTGGATACCTCGGGCCGCTTGCTCTTGCCGCCTAGGTTGTACTTTTCGAGCTGGAAGTCGATATGGATTTCTTGGAGGAAGTACTCGCCAAAAGCGCGTTCGACGCAGGCGCGGAGGGTCGAGGAGACGCGGCGCACAGTGTTCCAGAGGTGCCCGAGGTCGGTGTGGTAGCGGAGGATGTTGATCCACACTTCGGCAGGGAGTGAGGGACAGAGAGGCGCGCGGACTACTTTTGATGGTACCTTTTTTGCGACCATGTTGTTCTACATGGTGCGGTCGGTGGGATGTTACATGATGCTTCCGGTTCAGTCATTGTGTATGCTGGGATGTTGATGCCTGAGTTTTAGCGAGTCATGGCTGATGATGTAAGCAGGACTCATGACCCGATACCGTTCTGACTGATTCCCACGTCTTACAATGCACCTTAATGGCTGTCTAACATCTCTGGTCCTACTACTACGAATCACTTCCCTGCTGACACGGAATAGCGAAACGCAGGGCACAGCAAGAGATATCTTCGGCTGGGCTCACAGCATCGTCCACGCTAGATTACCTCCCAGTAAGCGTCCAAGAATGTTATACAACCCTACCGGGTGATTGATATCCAATTTGCTATATATCATCTCCTCCTGGCTTGTGCTCTTTCTCTACGCACCAGCTTCCCCCCTCCCTAACACCCTAAACTCGACTCACATAAGAGCCAACGCATCGCGCAACCAGCCAGTCGCACACAATGCTAGCTACATCTCGCCCAAACCAAGTATGTGTAGTCTGTTCCAAGGCAATTTCAGCTGCGGCGTAAGTGGTGTCAACGGCTAAATAGTAAGTTTTAGAGGCGAGAAACACTAGGGCAGGAGAACAAGTAGGGACTTTGTTTAGTGCTGTCCTGCTCGCTCTTCTTCTTTCAACAAATGCAGAGTACGTCACTTGATACCGATGAGTATAAGGTGTAGATAAAAAACCTGTTCCGTCGAGGAGTTTGATTTTGTAACTAAAGACAACCGCTTTTGAGAGAATCTGCCTGAAAACGGCATCTTAGCGCAACGATCGAACGTGCATTCTGTGTTGTGTCCTGTCTTTCCCAAAACAAAAAGAATTCCTAGCCTATAATTTTGCCCATCTTTGTCCTTTTCTCGCGAGAGAGACCACATTTTACCTATCGAAAGAGAGTGAAAAAAGGAAAAACATGCCTCCAGTCAAAGACAGTCGAGACAGGTCTCCACCCAAGAGCAGGGCTCTAATCGTTACCGCAAGCGCAACGAGCCACCGACAGACATAAAGAAATGAGATAAGGAAGTAGTGGTAGAGGTGAGGAGTAGGGATAAAACAATACACATGAAGCGTAAATAAAAGGTAAAAATACACGAAGTCGAAAGTAGAACGATGAAATACGAAAACGACAAAAGCAGGCTGGTATCGCGCGACAAGCAGAAGATTTATCGGTCGGCATAACGGGGACATAAGAAAAGCCATGGCAACGTAAGAGACGCGAATGGGGCGCAATGTATCCAAAAAAGGAATGACGAAAAGGGAGGGCCAGCAGTCGGTGATGGACAGCATTGGACACAAGGTTTGTACGACAAGACAAGCATGTTTACATGGCAATTGCTCTCAATGCGACTTCCGGGGGTGTTGGTGGGAGTGGCATGTTGGGGGGCGGCGCTGGGAGGCCCATGCTTGGTGGCGGTGGAGGAAGGGGCATCGTAGGTGGTGGGGTGGGCGATGATAAATTGCGAGGTGGAGGAGGAAGAGGCATGGTTGGCGGCGGCGCTGGTGGTGGTAGTCCCATGGATGCAAAACTACGCTTTGGGCTGATGATTCTCTGCTGAATCTGTTCTTGGAATGCCTTTTGCCTTAGCATCTCGACACTGGGCGTGGGTTTGTGGACACTGGTGCTTGTAGACGGATTAGGCACGTTTGACATTCGTCGACCAGGGACAAAAGATGGGGTTGAAGAGATGGCGAGCACCGGACGAGACGATGTAAAAGGCGCTGAGTTGGGAGGGCGAATCTGAACCGAAGCTGGACGACGTAGGACCTGTGACGGTCCGACCTGTAGACTATGTGGCTTGGAGATTGGGGTCATGTTAGATGCTGCCGAAGGAGGCCTGATGGGCGCGGTCACTGATCTGTTGACCTTGACGGGCAGAGGCAGTGCAAAAAGTGCATTCGGTGACGTAAGAGACGATTGACGCCTCTTCACTATGGTTGTCGAATCACCATGTTGAGCCTGAGGGCGAACTGGGAACGGGAGCAGGAAAGGCTTTGGAGATGCCGATGTTCGGCGCGTAGCCCTGTCTGCATTGGTGGACGCATAGAGGGGCGCTGGGCCTGCGATGAATACAGGGGAAGAACCCGAGAGTGGTTGTCGAGCCTGTGGCGGGGGTAGAGGAGCATCTTTGGGCGGGGGCGAAATCACGTCCCTCCGAGGTGGGGCAGTGTAAGTGGGCGCATTGAATCTTACTGGACTATCCTCGCGAGTGGGCACGATGTTCTCGTTACTGGATTGCTCGGGAACATCAATCTTGACCTGAGGAGGTGACGCGCGTGCCGTTGTAGGGGACTCAGTGACCGGCGCAGCCTCGATGTCGGAGGAAGCTGTGCTGATCTTTGGCATTGCTGGTCGTACAACAAAAGGTGCTCCAAGTTCTGGTGTGTTCGGTGAGGTGGGGCTAGCAAGTGAACGTCGCTTGCTATTCGGGGGCGTCTCCACGGCCTGGGGGGAGTTCTCGTCAGTGATAGGCAGAGGTTGCATCGACCTGCGGCGGGAGGAGAGTGAGCTGGTAGGGTTCATATGGAACGATCGCAGAGACATGGCGCTCCGAAGAGGTTCATGCTCGCTAGTGAATCCAAATTCTTCTTTGAGAGGCGACTGTGGAGCTGGGGACGATTCGCGCGAGGTGTTTCGAGTACCGGCACCGGAGCCCGTCGTTGTCGTGGACATGAAAGAATGCCTTGAACGACCGCGGAGTTGGTCTAGTTGCATCTGATGTTGAGAAATGGGCGTGGACGCAACAGATGACATCTCGATGGACAGGCGACTATTGTTATACCGAGCAGACTGGCCGCTGGAAGAGTCAATACTACGTTTTGATTGTTCGGCATGATGTGTTTCCCAATCTGAAGTGACGATCTTCGGTGATGGCGAGTATGATGATTCATCTAGCGCGACCCTGCTAACAATGTGCGGCTCCCGGTTGGACCTGTGCTGAGTAGCAAACGTCTCGGAGGAATTTATCCCTCTAGAATCGTCCGTGGAACAAGAAGCCCTGGCAAAGTCGTCCTTTGCCTTCATGCCACCGAGATTGTCGATCTCTTTGCGCACAGTAGTCATCCATGCATCCATCTCTTCTGCACTCTCGAGAACCAACAGAAAGCTAGTTGCTGACTTGCGCACGGTAACGTTTTGCGATCGCAGACGAGCGAGGAGAGAACTTTTAGGACCCGTCTCGAAAGTTCCATCATCGGTAGCATGGCTGGAAATCTGCAGCACCCAGTGCTTGCCAGGTATAAGATCACATGCAAACGCCGCCGATTCTTTACCCAACTTGAGTACCTTCTCTGGCAACCTGTCAAACGGGCCGTCACCAGCATACTGGAGTACAAATCCGGAAGTGACCAAGATGTAAATCTTGTTGACAAGGTCCGGTGTTGGCGGGTTCAAGACTGAGTTGGACATGAGGCGCTTGTGTGTTCTCTCCATCTTCTTTGTTTCGGTGACGCTCTCGGTGATTATAGATAGATCGCGTTGGTTGTCCATCCTCTCTCGCAGTGTATCGGCCTGTCGTCTCTGACTTTGGGACCTCATTAGAACTTCTGGGGCGAAAACACATGCCTGTACTGTTGCGTGCTTCAGGGACTGCGGGAATGCCTGGAACAACGGAGGTGGATCCCAGTCTCCGAACTCGTTGTGTGGCACGGTAGGTCGTGGCGTGGGGCGGAAGATTTGGCTTGAACGTGCGCGTATCGTCTGTTGTGCAGGTGGTGACGGGTTCTGTCTCAGCGAAGACTTCGGGACGGACGTGGGTGGGGTGGATTTTGGTGGAGTCTGCGGTCGCATGGGTACTGCTAGGCCAACCTCTGCGTGTCCGCGAGCCCTCTCAACCTTGGGTCGACTGAAGAGGCTGAACAGTGACATCTTGGATGAGACGCGCACGAGCTTCTTTGCGGGTGCGGTGGGTGCGGTTGCAGATACCATGGAGGGCGACTGTGGGACTTGATCCTGGAGATTTGTCGTAGAACGGGCGAAGCGCCATCGAGACGTCGACGAGTGGTTTTGGTCCCTGTTCCGCGTACTGCCTAGGGAAGCGTGCGAGGTGGCGTGCATCTGGTCAGATACTTGTGCCATTGTGAATAGCGTTGGCTGTAAAAAGCCGACGCAGCGTGGTCGACGTCAGACGACAAAGCTGGGCCAGGCGTTAGATATGGACGGATATCGGGAACCCAAGTCATGCGAATTGCACGGGCAATGCAGGACCCTTCTGACTTGAGGTGACCCTGACAGGGTATGCTTGCTTGCTTGGGAAAGTGAACAAATGCTCGGACCGAATGTCGAGATGTGCAAAGTTGGGGAGCAGGATATTAGCGACGTCGGGTACGAGCACTCAGCCTCGAGTTATGGTAAAAGATCAATGCGTTTGGAAAGAACGTGGAGATTTGCAGTTGGTAGCTGGAAAGAGCGTAGCACAGTCAATAAAAACACAGTCTAGAGAGAAACAAAAAAGCAAACGAGCGAACAGGACACGGGTCCATGGAAAGGGACGAATGGTGCAGATATGTTGACGGTAGGTGGCAGTAAGACGCAAAGATGAAACAGGCTGTCGAGTTGACAGAGTGGTGGAGAGAGAAAAGTGGCAAGGGTTGGATGCCGCAGACGAAAGCTCCCTGATCCCAGCTGGGTCGGCCACCAGGGGAGCAGTTCCCACGTCGTCCCGTCGTGTGTGATGCGACGACGCAGGGGCTGCATTGAGGCCCCCTTTCTGGGCGGTTTTGGAGAAGGTTGAGATGGATGTCATGGCGCCGCGCGCTAAACGTGGCCAGGCAACTTTGGCGTGTTTGAAGTTTCTAGCACAACGTCTTTTGACAGTGCCCGCAGGCTTACGTGCGCGCCCCGACTCAGGGCCATCACGTAAAGGTCTAGGTGAGCAGCGGCGGCCGTCATAGTCGCATGTGTGGTAGTTGATAGACTAACAGGGCGATGACAGCAGCTGGGTGGAGATTGCGCGTGCATCGGCGTGAGCGGATTCCAAGGCCATGGGGCCATGGGCCATACGGCGGAAGTGCCGCGGTACGTGATCGGCGAGGCGCTACCAGGGAGGAAATCTTGGGATATTGGGACGTGTTTTGGGTTTTTTCTTTTGGCACCAGCTTTGGCGCAGCGTTCATCTCAAATGTGGTCGTAGCAGCAGCACCACCACCACCAGCATAGTGAAAAAGCAGTTGCAGATATGAGCGGGAGGGGGACGGGATTTGACAAGGACCGACACATGACTTGCAGTTGGTGTTTTGCCGTCGTCTCATAGAGTGGTGAGTGTGACGCGGGCGGCGAGGTGCATACAGACCATCCATCAGCCAGCAGCAGGTGCACAAGGATGGGCATGCACAGAGTGACGATGTACTGGCATTGCGGCGCGACTCGGACCCGGCCCCAAGGTCATGGTCGCCGCAATTACGCGGACTGGGGGCAGCGGACGGAAATAGCTTCAAATGAGAGAGGGAGAGGGAGAGGGATATGGAGCAGGCAGCGAGCACGAGGACGGAAGGAGGCGGATATGTGGAGAAGACGGCGTTACTGTAGTCGGGGAGCAGGGGATACAGGAAGCGATTATGCCATCTGGTCCCGAGCCGCGTGTTGTGGGATGTGGGATGTACAAGGAGAGTTGTCGGTCGTAGGCGGCTCGCGGCTCTTTAGGAGAATTGCTGAGGCAGCTGGGCGACGGGAGGCCGGCGTTCCTGCGTCGGCGTGCAGTAGTGCCGTTTTCCCCGCTCACCCCACCTGCACTGCTCATTGCTGGTTCGGGCCTGGGGCCTGCGCATACAGTAGGCATGGGCATGCCAAAACTCAACACCATAGCGCATCTCACACCACTCTCCGCACCTCGCCTCACCTCACGCCACCCCACCGTCACTGCCCTCGCCCTGGGAGGAGCCGGATATGCCTGACCTAAACACCCTCCCGGCCTCGTCGCCCTCGCCCCGCACCCAATCGCCCTCCAACACCCGCATGGCCACTTCCCCTCACTCACTTGCTGCCACAGCTGCCATGAACGCCGGCATGCACAGTGAAGAGACGCGCCGTCCCTCGTCTGGTAGCATGCGGCGAGACGTGGAGCGCGCCCGACGCCGCTCGAGCATTCGCATGAACCTCAACCTCAACGACCCCGCCATGCCCGCGCCGGGAGAGCTGCAGCAAAGCCCGTCCTCGCGCAGTAGGGGCCCATCGTGGCCACACAGTCCCCAACACGAGCGCGCCCCCAGCCTGGGGGAGCTGCACCAGGAGCTGGAGTACGAGCAGGAGGGCCAGGTGAACCGCCTACTCAACATGATCCGCACCCAGCAGGCCCAGATCAACACCCTCCAGGCCACCAACCAACACCAGGCCTCTGCCTCTGCCGTCGACGACAGTACACCCACCTCAGAGCGCTCCATGTCCATCCCCCCGTCGCTGTCGCACTCCTCACACATCTCGCCGCCCATGATCTCACCCCTACCTTCTGCTGCCCAACCCCGCTCCCGCTCGCCCTTTGGCTTCGGCACCATCAGCCGCCAGTCGTCCTTTGCCGACCGCTCACGACACAGCAGCCATGCTGGCTCGCCCGCCCTGCGACCCGTGTCAGGCCAGGTGCCCTATGATGCCCACGATATGCTTCCCAGCCCTGCCACTAGCCGCGACGAGAGCGCCTTCTACCAGGCCGAAACCCAGAACTTGACACGCGAAAATCAGATGCTGAAGCTGAGGATAAGAGAGCTCGGTATGCCTGCCCCCCCACTGTCTTTCACTGTGCGTGCATCCACTAACCCGCACTAGAGCGCCAATTAGCAGAGCAAAACCCCACATCCCAGCTCACCCACTCACCCGTCATCCACTCCAACCTGGCGCAAACTTCAAGTGGCGAGCGCACAGATCAAGGTGGCCATGCCGGTACCGAGTAGCACTTTTCTCTCTAGCTTGTGTTTCAAACGGCGTTTTGTGAACGTCGCTGCTCGATCACGACATTGACGAAACATGTTGGCCCAGGAGGAGATAATACCAGGAAGCCATGAGCAGAGCGGCTTTTAAGCAAGGAGAGTATGATGAACAAAGCATCAGAAGCGAAAGGCGGGTTCCGGTTTTCCCTAGTTTCAAGTTATACGACAAATACGTCGTACTCCGGACATTGTTTTTTTTAAGCACATTCCAAAGTCTGATGAATAAATTTGATAAACTTACGCCACTTCCCACTCCACCTGAATATAGTCATAACTTGTAAGCGCTCCGAGTGAGACCACACAAGCCACCTTTCTCCCCTTGGTTGCTCACAACTATCGTCATGCACGATTGCTATGACTCCAAACAAACATGACGCATGCCAAACACTCCACCATTATACTGCATCTCTACACGTCTCGCGCCTCGGCCGAGTTGTAAAGGAAAACAGTTTCCGAAAAATGACAAGCATGTCCCATGTCTTGATAAACAATGAACATGAATGATCCTGGGACACCCACCTGACTACCCACCCCAGACTAACTAACAACTAGGCCCTAAAAGTAGAGTCTTTTTTTTTGTGTACCTTGCTCAATTTTAACTTCCGCCTCGATGCCGTATCATTGAAAATCTGACTGTACTCTGTCTATTCTCATCTGACTAAAAAAAAATCCTCTCGTTCCAGTAAAATGGATGACAATGCTGCGCAGCTAGTAGGCAAGTATTAGAATTTATCAAACAATGGGAGCAAAAAAAAAGACTTTGGTCAGCCGTGTCGGCAAATTGTCAAAATGTGAGGCGGAATCATGAGCATGAAAAGAGAAAGGCGAGCAAGGACAAGACCAATAATGTACATGGTCATCTACTAGAGTATCCGTAGATACTCCACATCATATACCCCGTTACCCATCCTTCCACAATCATCTTGTCAGAAACGCCAGTGCTCCAGCTAACCCATGCAAAGTCTTAATTCTGAATCACCTCTCAACGGCTAACCGTACAAATAAAACTTCCTACTCATCCTCGGCCTCCTCCACCGTGGCCCGCGGTGCCCGATGCGTCAGGTCACCTGATTGGGCCGCCTCTGATCCTGTTGGCTCTGCGGCAGAGTCAACGGGCGCAGCAGCTTCGGCATTCACAGGCGCGGCCACGGGTGCTTGAACAGGTGCTTGAACAGGTGCGGCTTCAAGAGCACCCTTCTTGTGCTTGCCACTAGCAGCTTTGGCGGCTAGTTTGGCGGCTTTTTTCTCCTTCTTTGCTGCCTTCTTTGCCTTGACATCCTCGGGCGTCTAGAATGAATTAGCGATTGTTCATCAATCCTAGTGTTTCTCAACAATGAACATACCTCTTGCCATGCCCATACGGGCCGGAACGAGTCAAAGAAGCCAACATCCTCAAACAGGTTTGGATACAGCCAAAGACCAGGCGGTGCCGCAAAGATTGTGATGATGAAGAGAATAAGCCGGACAATAGCCATGGCAAAGAACAGACCGATAAGACCGAGCATGCCCATACTGAGGTACCATACACCCTGCCGCAAGAAAAGTGGCCAGAGGGGGAACAGCACTATCGCAATCACCAACAATAGCGCACCGACAGCATAAAGCTTCTGTTTCATCTGCGAACCCTCATATAGCCAGATGTAGTAGTTGTCGTCGTTTGCCTCCTGGTGCTGCTCAATTTTGACTGTCCATAGGCCCTTGACACGTTTGGGCTTGGCATGGTTATGACCCTCATGCGCATCCTCTTCTACCTTGGACACTCGCAGGGCAAGGAGAGAGAGGGGCAGGAGCTTGAAGCAGTTCTCGGCCGAGGCGCGATCATGGACTTCGGGGAGCAGAGGGTTCTTGGCGCGGGCTTTCTCGTAGGCGGGGGACTGAAGGGCGCGGATTGCTCGCTTGACTGCGGGGTGTTAGTGAGCCATATGTGCCATGTGTTCTGCTTCGCCTACCTCGGAACATGTCCTTCCTCTTCTCATCGTGTACGACGGTCCTGGGCTTGAGGTCCTGCGACTTGAGCCAATTGGCAACAGCGAGTGCTTCTGGTTTTGGTGGGCCGGGCTGAATGGGCTGCTGCTGTTGCTGCGCGCGTTGCTGCGCCTCCATTTGCGCCTGCTGTTGTGCCATGGCCTGTTGTCGCAGTCGCTGTACGTATTCTTGAACCGAAATGCCGTGTTTCTGTGCCTCGGCAGCAAGTTGCATCTGAATTTGCTGAATCTGTTCTGGCGTGGGCTTTTCGCCGTTGGGTCCCAAGGGTATGGGAATGGAGAATGAGCCTGGCGGAGGCCCGCCTTGCGGGGGACCTTGGGGTGGGGGACCTTGTTCGGCCATGGTAAAGGCGATGCTCGTGGCCGAATATGGGATGGGTTCACCGGTGAGAGCGCAGGCAGCAGCTGGCGATGGAAAGGCGTCCAGAGGGGGGGTCTGAGTCTGGTGGTTGACACGGTGGTAATTAATGTTCCCTAATGCCACATTACATCAAACACCCCGGCGGCCGGCAGCACCATTTGGCCGCTGCATGACTAAGCGACTGCTGCTACTTCAAAATTTCTGCGAGCTGCAATTTCCATCTTCCACTCCATCCGCTCACAAAACAACACTCACCCCACCGCACCCAACCCCAAGGTTTGGATCTCGAGGCACATGCTGCCATTATGCGCACTGGCTTGCGCATCGCCGTTCTTGACAGCCAGCCTCTTATCGCCACCGTCCCGTTCGCACCCAAACTTTTCCAAGTTCAAGCGCACCGGGCGCGGCTGGCGATGGTACACAATATGCCTTCAATACGATGAATGCGTATGGCAAGTGCATGGCGTCGTATTTGCTCACGCGGCGCAGGTCTGGATGACTGCCCCTGCGGCATGGCGTTGGAGCTCGGCTAGAATGGCGCAGCCTTGCGTCGCCTAGGCGCCTGCAGTGCTCCAAGGTACAGACCCGACAAGCAAACATTGATATCAAAAGCACGTCGGCTGCGAACCATGGTGTTCCGAAACATGAATCTACGTAGACATGGTACCGTGGTCTCTTGACCTTTGGTTGTGATGTTCACTTCACCAACACTCTGGCCCTTACTTCCCTTACTGTATAGGCCTATTTTGGTGTGAAGAAGAGGAAAATGACCCATTACTCACCGCGTTGTCTTGCCTTTGGTTTGGCTCCAGTGGTCCTTTTTCGAGGTCAACATACACTATCTGCACGTGTCAAAAGGCGTTGGACTCTGCCCAAGCATGTGCTGGCCAAGAGGAAGCTCGGCAGCTCACTGTACCGCACCGCACCGCACCGTACTGCACCACACCGCACCACACGCGCTGCATGCATCATTCGGCAGCTTGTCGCCTGGTGCTGGTACGCTAGGCTACGCTACGCGCATGTGCGTGCAATGCAAATGCAAACCTGAATGAAACACTGCATCTGTGATGACTTTGCCTGTCGCCTGCAGGCGCTGATTCGTCCACCATGTCCGATACCAGCTCGCGTCGCTGTCAGAAGTTAGAAGCAGCGCCGTCTGCGGCTGCACACTACAGTAGCCTAAACACAAAGCGCGTT
The DNA here is from genome assembly GCA_034640345.1 of Drechslera avenae. Lineage (NCBI taxonomy): Eukaryota > Fungi > Ascomycota > Dothideomycetes > Pleosporales > Pleosporaceae > Drechslera > Drechslera avenae. The sequence goes on from JAXRVH010000003.1 coordinate 199,858, forward strand.
TCGAGGGGGGAAGGGGGGGGGAAGAAAGACGCCGACTCTATCAAAAGGCTACGCCGGATGCGAGGCTCCCCAGGAGAGAGCGGCAGGCCCTGTTGGTTCGGCGGACAATGGACAAAGAAAGGGCACGGCGGGCTGTTGGGTGCACTGATGCATAATGGTGGATATTGCGGCACCTGTATTGATGGGCGTTCTGGTCGACCAGAGGGCTGATTGGCGTGAGCGATCGCCGTGAACGTTAGATGGACGAGGGACCCTGCAAGCCGCCGTCTCTCGCGGCTGGATGTCGCTGGGCTGCAGGCTGCAGGCTGCAGTGGTGTCGACCTAGGGTGCTGCGGATGCGGAGAGTAGCTTGGCTGGCAGCAGACGGACGGTTGCTTTTGCATATAGATGGTATCGACAGAGAGAGAGAGATAGAGAGAGGGGGGGGGGGGCAAAAGTCGCTTTTTCGCATGCACTCCAACATGCTGTGCTGCTGCTGCTGCTGGAAAGCAGGCCGACATAGTGCCTTGGATCGCTCGATCACGACCCGACAACCCCAGACGGCCTGTCGTCCTGTGGCAGGGATCGCTCCAAGCCACCACTCGAACGACTGAGGACATACGAAAGTGGATAGGCCTGCCGCTGTTTGGATGTCTCCGCCGCACCACACCTCGTCATCGCTCACGCCCACCTATCCGCTGTGATTGTGAAAAAGCAGCCATCCATCTGCGCGTGCTGAGTGCTGAGTGCTCATTGCTGACATTTTCGCCTTCGGAGCCCGGCTGCAGAGACGTCGCCAGCCAGAGACGACGTGACGGTCGGCTGCGCCCCCCCTCCCCCCCCAGAGCAGCCCGTATCACGCTGGCCTGTCCTCGAAACCCGCTGTTGTGCGTCCTCTCTCGCGCAGACAAGTCCCGGTCTGCGACACCACGCCCAAATCGCGTCGTCCGATTGCGCAAGCCCCAGCCCAGTGACTGACTGCCTTGCCATCCAGGCGGCTCTCGTGCATGCGAGTGCGTAGTCGGTACATTCCTCATTCCTGATTCCTGATACCTGACACCGACACCGTCACGTCCAAGGACCCGCCCTTGCAGAGACACCCACGGCTTCTTTGCCGCATAAACCTCGTCCATCGCGTGCTGACCTGACGCCTGAGCCGACCGCCACCATTTGCTGCCACCGACGACCCCTCGCGGCTCCCGACGCCCTGCAAAGCCTCGCCGTCCTGGATCTGCATGTGCGCGAGTGGGCCACGTCTGCAACTGCGACAACTTCCCTCCAACACTCTGCCGGGGTCTCTGCTGGTACTGTGCCAGTACGGGGACACCCGGTGCTGAAGAATCCGAGCCAGTCCCAAAAGAAATGTCCATCGCAGCAGACGGGCGACGATTTCGCGAAGGCATAGGCACCAGTCGCTGCTGGTTGAGCTGTGCTGAGAGGTCGGGGCCGTCCACCGACAACCCTACCCTTACCTTGCTCTATCCGCCAGCTGTCCGAAAGACTTGATTGACAGCCTGGTCCTCGTTCCTTGAGTCCCTCTAGTGGCTCTTCCTCCCCCTCACTATGACTATGGTTCGGCAGTATCCCCCGCAGCCCTCGTCGTCGCAGCTTCCCTCCTCGCTGGCCTACAACGGCAACAGCACCAACAGCGCCAACACCAACAACATCGCCCCCGCCCCCTCCCATGCAAACCCCCTTCCCAATGCTGCCATGTTCGAGGCGCGCAGCGTCGCCCAATACGCCATACCCCAGCAGTACGCCCATCCGCTCTCGAGACATAACTCGTACGGCGCCCAGCCGTCCGAGTCTGGTCACGCTCCCAAGCCCGCAGAGCACATGCTTCGCCGCAAGACACCCAACGGAATCCTTGCCGCTGCTTATGATGGCACCTCTGTCGAGAAGAATGGAGAGCCACATGCCACCAAGCATATCCTGCTCCCCGTGACCGCCGAGTCCAACATACCGTATGGCATGAAGCAAGACCTTCCCCTCCGGTCACCAGGCCTTCACCACGCCCAAGGACGGAACCCGCAGGAAGTGTCGGAATGGAGCGTCAGCCGCTACTTCGAGACTGGATCGGGTCTCACGGGCCAACACCTGCCTCAGATCGACTCGATGCTCAACCAGATACCGCCATTGCAGCCTCTTTTGCCTTACCAGATGTACAACACTCCGTTCGGTGGGCCCATGGGACCGCCGTTCCAAACTCCCCTGAATCCAACCGTCTCCAATGACCAAGGCCCGTTTGGTCCGTATTGGCACGATGGTACCTACATCCCGTACCGGCCTGCTGCTATGCGGGATCCTCGGTTTATGCATCACCATCCTCACCACCATGGCCCGAATTGGAGTCATCCGCACAGCAATGCCTTCATACCCCATCCGTACAATAGCGGCATGCCCAACTTTCCACATCATCAACCAAACTCTCTCCAATTGGACTATGCGCAGGGCGCATATGGTCGTCAACCAAGGCCAACATTAGAATTCTCACCATATGGACAGCCACAAGCGCATATCGCTTTGGACTATCAGAATCAGTCATTACCGCCACCCCTTACACAGCGTCCCCAGGACTACCTACACTCTGGCCAATCGACGCCAGTCGCAGAATATGCTCCCTCTATCCCACTCGAGGAACTTGCCCCACCATCGCCCGACGGACAAAGCAGAGAAAGCGTCTTTGCATGGGCTCACGCTGTTTATGTCGACCTCCTTCGATACTTGCAGTCCACCCGCAAAGCGAATTCACAAAACCCCCAAGGTCGCACACCTCACAGACCTCACATCTACCCAAAGCCGCCACGGCAACCTGGATCCAGTCTTTCCAGCTCTTCGGCTGGCGCCAATCCATCACTAGAGCGACGTGTCTCGTATCCCGCCCCCAGTCACTATGCCACCCCCCAGTCTAGAGCAGATTTCGCATCTAGGAGGCCTAATTTGCCACACTCACGCTCACTGTCTGCATGGTCAGTGGGCGGTTCAGATGCGAGTGGCCAACCGTGGCAGAGCATGTCATCTCAGCACCACATGCAACCCAATGCTCTAGGTATGGAACCCCCACGACCTCTACGACGAATGTCCGGATCTGTTTCCAGTGCCCATCAGAATCTCCGTCAGGGTATACCCCCAAGCATGACGGCTGCAACTGCGCTAGAGTCGATTACCAAACATTGTGAAGAAAGCAAATGGAGCTGGATAGACGGAATTCTCTTGGGTGGTTGTCTAGCATATGCCCTAGGTGACTACCAAAAGGCTCAAGACTGGTACAAACACATCCTCACATTGGATAAAGAGTGAGTCCTCGACACCTGCAAGCAGTGCATACATACCACTAACGCCGCATAGTCATGTCGAAGCGATTTCGAACCTCGCAGCTACTATGTTAGCTCTCCAGCAGAAGCGTGAAGCCGAGAATTACTGGAGACGTGCAGTCAAGCTTCGTCCCAGCTACTTCGAGGCCGTCGAGCATCTTATTGGCTTACTTTGCAGTGACCAAAAACACCGAGAGGCTGTGCAAGTCATCGAAGAGGTTGAACGTCAGTTGAAATTCGTCAGGCGGGCAGATGCCATTCGCAGCCTCGAGATTGAAAGCGAACGCTCGACTTCTGACCTCAGCGAATCAAGCGTATCGGAGGCATCGGATCGACCTGTTTTTGAATTTGAGGGAGACGACGAATCTGTGTTCAAGGACCTGGACGAGCTTCCCGGATCAGACCAACCGGGCTTTGGTTCAAGCGGCTACGCCATTGCCGGTTGCGACAACGGTCGCGTTCTTGCCTTGGTACACGCTAAAGGAAACATGCTCTACGCTCTTGGTGAGAATGCCGGTGCTGCCCGAGCTTTCGAGAACGCCGTCCTTATCGGAGCTGGACCGCATCCTAATGGTATCGATGGTCTCATCAAGCGCATTCTCACTGTTGTTGGGTATGACGTGTCGGAGCGTTCGCCAGATGGCCGGCGTATGCCTCCGTCATCGGATCCTATCTTGTTACCGCCTGAAGCGGCTACTAGGACAGCTCATCTTTGCTTCCCAGCTCATGGCCAACTCCCTGGTCTCAAACATGTTCCCAGCGAAGGCCTCTCTAGGAAAGCAGCTATATCAACCATGAGCAACTCCTTGTTGTCTCTAGCGAAGATTTTCCAGGATGGCATGGCGACGAACTCACCCAAAGTCACGGTGTATCAAAGCAACTATGGAGTACGGGAAATATTGGCCCTGTACTACTTGTCACTATCATTACAGCCCAGCCCGTCAACAGCCAACAACGTAGGCATCCTCCTCGCTAGTGTACATCAGTCCGCACCAGCGAAAGCGATTCCCATGTCACATGCTTTCGCACAACATCTCATGCCTGGGCTAGTGCCAGGCAGTGGGGTGCACCTTGCGCTTGCTTACTACTATTACGGACTTCGACTTGACCACTCCCACGCACATCTTTACACAAATCTTGGCAGTTTACTCAAAGACATAGGCCATCTGGATAGTGCCATTGAAATGTACGAAAAGGCAGTAAAATGCGACCAAAGTTTTGACATCGCCCTCGCCAACCTTGCCAATGCTGTCAAAGACAAGGGCCGAATCGCCGATGCTATCTTCTACTACAGGAAAGCTGTAAAATCCAGCCCAGACTTTGCTGAAGCAGTCTGCGGACTGGCTAATGCTCTGAACTCTGTGTGCAGCTGGGCTGGTAGAGGTGGCATTGCCGAGGATAGTGGCTCAAGAGATCGCTGGCATGTCAATGAGAGCGGTATGCTCCTGGATGCTAGAATTCCAGGTGCATCCAGCTCTGGATGGATTCACAAAGTCGTCAAGCTGGTCGAGAAACAGCTTGGAGACGGCGAGGAATGGGGAAGAGGCATCATGGACGACCATTTCATTCGAGATATCATCAGGCCTTTTGCTCTTACTGCCGGAAATCTACAAGATGTAAAAGAGAAGGAAGACAGCATGAAGTCGGTGCTGTTAACTTGGAAGGGCCAGAAATGGGAAGGCGCTCGAATCGTACGTCTTGTTGAACGCGCCATCAGGTGGATGACTTGGCAGTGGTATCAGGATCGCTATGTTCTCGGAAAGCAACGACCAACAGCATCATACAGGAGGCCACAGCTGCCGGTAGCCTTGACAGTACCTGCGGCACCTACTGTCCTCCCTTTCCACACGTTCACCTGTCCCATGTCGGCCAAACAGATCCGTCTGATTTCACAACGCAATGGCCTGCGCATTTCATGCTCGACACTAAGGGTTCCTTGGCTACCACCGACTGTGTATGAGCCTCCCGCACCACCAAGGCCGTACTTGAAGGTTGGTTACGTGTCCTCTGACTTCAACAACCATCCCCTAGCACATTTAATGCAGTCGGTATTTGGACTTCATAACCCAGCCCGCGTCAAGGCTTACTGTTATGCAACGACACCGAGCGATCATTCGGAGCATCGCAAACAGATTGAACGAGAATCGCCAGTCTTTTACGATGCCAGCAGCTGGTCAGCGGAACGACTCGTCCACCAGATCACCCGCGACGGTATCCATATCCTTGTGAATCTAAACGGCTATACAAGAGGAGCACGGAATGAAGTGTTTGCTGCCCGCGCTGCTCCTGTTCAGATGGCCTTTATGGGTTTCGCGGGTACTCTTGGTGCAGAATGGTGCGATTATCTGCTCGCCGACGATACCGCGGTACCCCCAGATACCCTCCGACAGTGGCGCCGTAACATTGATCTCGAAGACGCTCTTGTTGACGACAATAGTGGTGGTGACGACGAAAAATGGATTTACGGAGAGAACATTGTTTTCTGTCGGGATACTTTCTTCTGTTGTGACCACCGACAGAGTGCTCCAGATTCGCAGGGCTGGCAACCGAACTGGGAAGAAGAGCAACATCGGAGGTGGGCCATGCGTAAAGAGATTTTTCCAAATCTTTCTGACAATGCGATCATCCTTGCCAACTTCAACCAATTGTACAAGGTAAATCAACATATGACACGTTCCAATCGTACGCCTTCACTAACCATGTTGATCAGATCGAGCCCACGACCTTCCGTACCTGGTTGCGCATTCTTGAGAAGATCCCCAATGCAGTTCTTTGGCTGCTGCGATTTCCCGATCTCGGCGAGACAAACCTCAAGCAGACAGCCCACTTATGGGCAGGTGCTGAGGTAGCAAGTCGCATCATGTTCACCGATGTGGCGCAGAAGCATCAGCATATTTCTCGCGCACGTGTTTGTGATCTCTTCCTCGATACACCCGAGTGCAACGCACACACAACAGCCGCTGATGTGCTTTGGTCGGGAACACCTCTGCTGACGTTACCACGTTACAAGTACAAAATGTGCTCCCGCATGGCTGCTTCCATACTCAAAGGCGCGCTACCAAAGTCGCCAGCGGGTACGCAAGCCGCAAAAGAACTCATTGCCAGCAATGATGATGAATACGAGGAGATGGCTGTTCGTCTGGCTCGCAATTGCATCTACAACGGCCACCGTGCGAGTGGTCGACTTAGTGAACTCCGACGTATGCTGTACGAATCACGCTGGTCGAGCCCTCTCTTTGACACCAGACGATGGGTCAGAGACTTGGAAGATGCATATGAGATTGCATGGAAGAAGTGGGAGAAGGGAGAAGGTGGCGACATTTGGTTGAAGAACCAGCCGCCTTCGCCAGCATAGCCACCCTCAACATTCTGCTAGACCAAGGGCATTTTCAAATCTGGTATCCGTTCACTTTTGGGTTAGACGCGCGACTTCTGGAGGCTTTGGATTTCAACGAAGGACGCTGTCGTTACATTCTGTTGTTCTGTTCCTATACCCCGCATCTATTCTGTATTCGATATTTCGGTTGGATTTACTTTGTGGTCTTTGTTTTACCCCTTGTCAAGCAAGCCACACATTATTTGCATGCGAGATAGACACATCGGTCGCTCTCGTTGGGTATGAAGTAAGCATCTAAGGCGTTTTTTGGGATAGCGTTCAGGGAATCAAGAACACTGTTTCTCGCCTTCCTATTTGTTTCACATGTACAATAATATAGCTAATGCTATCCTGGAGTAGGGGTGACGAATATACACTCATCGAGCATTGGTATTTGTGTGTTTCTCAAAGAGATCTTTGGGTGAAGTCGGGAAAGGACCGACGACGATCATCTAGATTGTTTTAATAGGGCAAAGGGCGGAGTCCAAGATGATTGTACGATTCAAGAGACATATCATAGTCTGGATGGGATAGGTGTGCAGGTCAGATCTGGCAGCGTTCTGACCAATGCGCGATTGCTCCCACTAGTCAAGGGTTAGCGCCATCTGCGCGTCTCTGGCGCTCATTTCCCCTTACACGAAGAAATCCTGAGATTGTCGCTTGCGCCTTGTTAGCAGCTTTGGTAACTACATTGTTCATCTGCTACATCTCCTTATTGAACGCTTGATTCATTTGACACGTAACATGCCGCCACGCAAAAAGCCATCAGCGAAGGCCCTGGTGTCTGCCAAATCTGTTGCGAGCAAAGCGTCACCCATCGCGGCTCCGGCAGCATCTCTCCCAGTAACTCTACCACCAGCGCGCATCCATCTTGCCTCATATCACTACCCACAGCTACTTACCGATCGATCATCATGTGACGCGTTGTTAGGCTGGTTTGACGGCGTTGCGGAGACACGCAGCATGCCTTGGAGGAAGAAATGGATTGATCCGGCAGATTTTGAAGGCAAAGAAGAAGAGCTTGGCAAAATACTTTCCAAGAGAGCGTATGAAGTCTGGGTGTCGGAAGTTAGTAAGTTGTGACGCGTCCGGGACGCGAGATCGCGGGGTCACGTGGCCTGATCTCTTTGGTGTTGCAGTACTACTGAGTCTTGTACTAGCACACGTACTAACAAACTCTTAGTGCTACAACAGACACGGGTGTCCACCGTGATACCGTACTTCAACAACTGGATCGCAAAGTGGCCGACGGTTGAAGACCTTGCTGCTGCGAACCATGATGACGTACTCTCCGTCTGGAAAGGCCTGGGTTACTACTCTCGCGCCACCCGTCTTCATGAAGGCGCCAAGAAGATGATGTCAGCGTCTGGCGATGCGGGTATCATTCCCAGCGGGGCCGCTGAGCTACAAGATTTTCCCGGCATCGGGAGATACACCGCAGGAGCCGTCTCCAGTATTGCTTTTGGTGAAGCCGAGCCTGTCCTTGACGGAAATGTGGCGCGAGTGCTGAGCCGGCAGCTTGGATTATACATGGATGTCAAAGACAAGAAGGCCACAGATATTCTCTGGGACATGGCTGATCAGTTGATCAAGTATGCTTCCGACTTTCCCAAGACAAAGACAAGTGCCACGCCGGGGCTTTGGAACCAAGCGTTGATGGAGCTGGGTTCCACTGTCTGCACACCGCGGCCACGGTGTGATGACTGTCCCATACAGGCTACATGCAGGGCCTATAGCGAGGGCAAGGCGTTATCTGACAAGCGTCAAGCCCCGACCGTCGTCCCCGACATTGAAGATGCATGCTCAATATGTGCACCACTGGATCCCGAGGATTTGGTAACGGTTACCGAAGACGTAGCAGAGGAAGAAGTACCACGAGTGACCAAGAAGAGAAAGGCGGCAACCAAGCAAACCAACACCCTCTCAAACTACTTTGCTATTAGCACACCAAAGTCAACTGTCAACACAGAAGACGATGCAATGGACCTTGGTACTCCGCCAGTCGAGGAGTCGAAGAAGCGGAAAACACCCCCGCCTACAGCAGGGTCCAAGTCTATATCGACGTACTGCTCGCTCTTCCCCAAGAAGGCGGAAAAGAAAAAGGTGGCGGAAGAAGAGTGTGTGGTGTGCATGGTCGAGCTACACCTATCAGACGGAACCAGCAAATGGCTGATAGAGCAAAGGCCAGCAAAAGGTAAGCTCTACGTCCTATTGGCTATTAATTCGCTGACGCTTATCCAAAGGGCTCCTCGCATCCTTGTGGTACGTAACAAGCGCGCGCACAATCACATGCTGACTTTGACAACCGCCACCTACCCCCGGCATAACCCGTTATCTAGACCCGGGCGTTATGCTGACGATGCATAGGCAATTCCCGCAGAAGCCGCTCACAGCGTCGCAGACTACACCCCAGCAGCGCAAAACATCAGCCACACAATACATATCCGGCCTTGGGGCCGGTGCCGCAATTGATATGAGCAAAGCGCGTTATGTCGCCCATTTCCCGCCATTGGTTCACGTCTTCACGCATTTGAAGCTTACCATGCATGCCTATCAGTACCGGGTTGATGCCGACGAGGCCGAGAACGTGGACCTTGAATGCAGCGGGCCGTGTGCCCGCAAATGGGTCGAGGCTGCGGCAATGAGCGATGAGACGTTGTCGACCGGGATGCGCAAGTGCTGGGAACTTGTGTCTTGAAGAGCTCTTGTTGGATGACCTGTGTACAAGTACGATTTCGAATGTAGCAGCCCGATAGAGGGCGGATGCTGTGTCGAGCCCCCAATGAACCCCACGTTTGTGCTCCGTTATCTTTTGCCAAGCGATACGCACAACCTGTTCCCGCCCTCCCCTCCACTTGGCCTTCTCCACTCCGCCTTGGTACTTCCTGGGGAAGTGGAACGATAAGAGGAGCTGCTTTGGTGGGTTTCTTGCACTATGCCGATGACGGCGATTTATTCCTTTCCATGCTACGGCTGTTCGCTAATGTAACCTTAATTGCTTATCTTGGGACGCGTTGCACAAGGATGGACAATGTGCAAATAAAAGGCAAGGCAATTCCCCGAGTGTCCCTAGGACAATGGGTTGTTCTGTGTAGAAGGGTACCCCATCCGTATCACCTGGTCCATCATATCCCGATAAATAGAAAGTCATGGCGTCCATGCCAGCGCCGACACCCATCACAGAATGGCCAGACTACGCTGTCGATCCTAATGGCGGTAATGTCATGACTACTGACCTCAACGCCCTTTACGACAAGGGTGACCTTTGCTGGATGTTGGTCAGCACAGTGTTGTGCTGGTATGTAGTATCTCGTGCTGGAACGGTCACAGCTCCCCCTACTCACATGTGTCGACCAGGCAAATCACCCCAGCAATCGGCTTTCTCTACGCGGGCATGCATCGCCGCAAAGCAGCACTCACCATGATCTTCCAATCGCTCTTCTGTGCCTGCGCCGTCGGCATCCAATTCTGGGTCTATGGCTACTCGCTGTACCAGTCCCACACCACCAACCCATTCATTGGCGATTTGTCAAAAGCTGGCTTGCACAACACCCTCGGTTATCCCTCGCTGGCCAATGCCGATATTCCTGATATTCTGTACGCGTGCTTTGGTTTCACGTTTGTTACTTGTACAGCAATGATTCTAGCTGGCGCGATGCTGGAGCGCGGACGGCTCTTTCCATCCATGCTTTTCCTACTCTGCTGGACCACGTTTGTATACTACGTCTTGGCGTATTCCGAGTGGAATCCCAGTGGCTGGCTGTACAAGCTCGGTGTTTACGACTTTGCTGGCTCGGGTCCGGTGCATATTGCTTCGGGCTTTTCAGCTCTGGCCTGGGCGGTCATGTTGGGCCCGCGTGTTGACTTGCAAAAGGAGGCAAAGTTTCCGCACTTCAAGCCGCATAATCCGTTTCTGGTCGGGTTGGGGACGATTTTGATTTGGTTTGGCTGGTTTGCGTTTAATGGTGAGTTCTGACGTGGTGGCCTAGCTTGATTTGGAGATGTGGATGGATACTAATGGCTTTTGGCAGGTGCTTCGACGGCAAATATCTCAATTCGGTCCGTGTACATTGTCTGCAACACCAATCTTGCGGCCTGTGGTGGCGGCATGGCTTGGGTGTTGCTGGAATATGTCTTTACGCGGAAATTCTCGATTATTGGATTTTGCTCCGGTATCATTGCTGGCCTCGTTGGTATCACGCCGGCGTGCGGATATGTGCCCATTCAGACCGCGGCACTCATCGGAGCCCTTACCTCTTGTGGATCCTTCTTCACTGTCAAATACAAATACCTCCTCCATGTCGACGAGGGTCTTGATATCTTCGCCATCCACGGCGTCGGTGGCTACATCGGCGACATCCTCACCGGCTTCTTCGCGGCACCCTACGTCCCCGCCATGGACGGCGTGAGCAACACGTACGAAGGCGGATGGTGGGCCAGGAACTGGAAGCAAATGGGATATCAGCTTGCTGCTGCAACATTCTGTGCTGCATGGTCGTTTGTCATCTCCATCATCTTGCTCTTCATCATCAACAGGATCCCTGGATGCCACATCAGAGCTGCCGAGGATGATGAACTCAAGGGTCTGGATTACAAGTACTTTAGTGATGCGGATGGCGATATGATGGTTTTGACGGGGTTCGGTGCTGCGACGCCAGGTTTCACGGCTTCGGGGGTTGTAAGCGGGGCTGGGAGTCATCAGGATGTTCCTGTCGAGCCTGAGAAACGGGACTGAGGAAGGGTGGTGCGTTGCTTTACCCTCTTATTGTTTTGATTGTCAGTTCCATATTCGGTATGATGTGAGGCCGCCGTTCTTACAACTCTTTTTTTAGTACGATATGGGTATGATGTTCTTGCTTTTAGGCGTCCTGCATTTTTAGCCCTGTTGTTAGAGATACCAATGTTTTGATGTGTTTTTACCGCCACACCGATTTCTTATCAATTTTCTGATATTCCTCCTATTCAGATTTGGTGCATTCTTCATTTTGGTTGCAGCCTTGTTGTTCGCTTTTCGCTTGGATAATCCGTGGTGTGGCTTTGAATTCGAGTTGGTATCGTACCTTCCCTTGCGACCCGCCAATCTGGATAGCTCGACCCGGCTCTGCTTGGGTGGGTCAGTGGAGAAAATGGAGTGTGTGAGCAAACACCGCCACCAAGGTTCACAACAATGCTTGGCAGTTTACAAGAAAAAGTGCTAATCACTTGAAATGTAGTCGTCAATTCGCGCACTTGCGACTACCCAGCAGTAGTCTCGACTTCAGGCTCCCTCGCTCAGTGCTGTGGTAATGGCGTAGAGTGTGTCTTCTGGTCTTCGTGTAGCGCCGCCACCTTGTTCGCGCAGTCAACATTGCTGTTCTGCGACCAGGGAACCTGCAATACGGGGGTTTTGGTGCCGACTGTAGGTGCGAGCGAAGGCGTGAGTTATCTTGGGTGCTGGCCGCTGAATTTTGGAACGGCGGCTTTCACAATGGTCATGGATATTGGAAACGGTACGTTCATCACTACACCCTCCCTGGATTTGGATCTGGTGCTTGACAGTCTTGCATTGCTCCACGGACTGTTGTTGCCCTCATCATTGAGTTGCGATTGAAAGCCTCACATTGGGTCCTAGTGATGGCGACTTGAAGATGCAGGCCGTATTTGTGGACATTGTTTTTTGCTAAAGAACTTGTAGCTTCTGTTGTGTCGCCTTCATCCACTGAGCCTGGGTCTGGACAGTCGAGCGGCTAGGGCAGTTCTGCGAGGGGTACTGCTACTCTTACCGCCATCTCGGATTCTACCTCGAGTAAAGCTAGTAGTGCGGCTATTTCCTCTCCTACTTCCAAGGGCGCTGCTGCTGTCGATACTGTGGAGCGAATGACTAGCATTATCGGACTGTTGGCCATGCTCTTTGGTATACTGTGAATAGACAAGAGTGTGTGGGACTGCATTTAATAGCATTGGCTTTACTCGATGTGGATAACAAGTTGTGTGCGGGAGATACAAGTACTATCAAGGCCCTATGTTCTGTTATCCATACGTTTGCTCCCTAGTTACACCAAGGCGAACAGCAAGTTCTCAACAGGGTAAAAATCCGCAAAGTTTTTTCCGTGTGCCGATATAGCTCTCATGTCCTTTGATTATAGCACTATAAGAGTGCGGAAGTGACGCCGATGATATAGCGGCAGTGTTTCACTACTCAGTGAGTAGTAGCAATATCGGAAAGCAATCAAGGTGGTATCCGAGCGGATGTAACAGCCCAGGTCCGTGGCGCTGGACACGACCGTCATGCTATGGCTTGCAAGTTCACTGTGGAATCTTTCTAGCCTGATTTTGGGATGGTCTATTGCGTCTAATGCTAACCTTCTCTCTTGGGTAACCACTCTAGACATTAGGCACGATCGTTGGAGTAGAGAAAGTCTATGCCACGTGGTTGTCATGCTTGGCGTAGATTCAAGGCTCGCACTGTCATCATCATAGTAGTCACTAGTCAACGGCCAATACGAGCTCACCGTCGCCAACGGTTTTTATTATCGAGGCGTCTCAATACTTTAGCGGACGTTGTCGGAGCAACTAGCCCACGCCAAGGCAACAGCAATTTACCGTCAATATACAGTGCGGATGTATCCAGACGCTGAAACATGAGGATATGAGATCGGGCTTGTTGTTAATGAAGTTGAGGGATTTAGTCTCACACTACAAGAAGCCGTGACTGTGAGTTTGACGCAGGGACCCGATCATCACGTTAGACGGATCCGGCCGGCGCAATCACCTTAGAGTAGCACCGAACTTTGCGGTCTGTCTAGAATGAGGTTTCGGTGATGGGCGTGGGATAGCTTTCTTCGTGAGACTGCCAACGGTGGCGTATGCAGGCCCTAGCCTCCCGCGGCATCGTGCGGCTCTTTTGCATGCATGTACTCGACAGGCTATGCAAGACTGGATGGAATGCGGCTTCTTTGGAGTACTGCTGTTTGAAGATGGGTGTAGGTGCGGCAGGGGATTTGACTCGAATGGAGTCCTACCACGAGCCTGGGGCTTGGTATCTGTGCTTTGAACAGGAATGTCTCGGATTCTGTTATGGCGGCCAGCACCGGAGGAGCCGCCCCGGAACGTCGAGATAGGCTTTGGTGGGTGTTTCAACCGACCTCGCTACCAACGATGCTTTCGGTGTGAAGATGGGCTTGGAAGGCATGGCGCCGAGCTAGCGCTCACGTGATGTGTCTAGCAGGCAACACCTGGAACAGCACACAACGACGGCTGGGCTTGCAACTGACGATGCTCTCAACATTCCAGTGTGTTCTATCTTCCGTTGCGCCACGTCGATGGCTACTGCACAGATGCCGTCATCTGCTTGAAAAGCCAGAGGGTGTCGCGCTAGATTGAACGCCTCCGTCCCAATGCGATGTTAGGCAGTGGGCTACCACTATACGGCGAGCGCGCGCGGAAGAGTCCAAAAATACTTTGGCTGCCTCAACCACTAATCTTCTTCCATCACTAATCCTGCCAGCCGCAACAGGCCAACTCCCAGTCGCTCTCGTATTCACGCCGATGGCTGCCGGACAACAGGAATAGCGTCATTCAGCTGAGCCGCACAGCCTCGCGATACGACGGTCGCCAACTCTCGACAGCATCGGATTCTTTGCCGAACCTGCATCCTGCGAAGACATCGATATTGATGGTGGTCAGATGATCCGGGCTTTGGCACCCATTCTGGCGGATCGAGAACGAGAGAGGCAAGGCAGCGGAGGTTGGTTCGGGAAAAGCATAGCGTGAGACGGGAGGCAAGCAGGGTTTGATGATCAGTTGCTGCTGGACCCTCTCCGATCATGCATCGCTATGGTCAACAACCCCCTCCCCCAAGAGCGAATACGATACGCTGGGCCTTCTCAAAAGCGCGCTGCGCCATCCTCGGTGCCCCCACAACGACGACAAATTTGCAAGCGCATGGCGAAGAAAAAAAATCATCAACAACGACATCACAAACTATGGACCCATCTCGTGTCTACCACCACACCACACCACACCACATCACGAATGCGTCGTAGCCTGGCCTTATCGCACCGATACGAAGTTGTTCCGACGGCTGTATGCCGCTGTCATGCGAAACCCCGGCCGCGAGCCATAATCTGGACAAGTGAGTTACCTCTCCCGTCCTAGCCGCGCACCACTAACTGCTCATGGAGGCTCCTTCTGCAGACAGGCAATAGTTCGGGTGACTGTGGCTTGCAACGCCTCCCGTGCGTCACTAGGGTAATGCGCTTGCAGCTAATCCGGCCCTGCACCATCATGGCTTTCCCACACATGGGTATTCATAGCCAGAAGGACGGGGTCTGGATACGGGGGGCTCCACTACCAGTTTGACATATCTTGATCGTCTTCCTCCTTGTCTCAGTCCTGCACATTCTTCATTCTTCCCTGCTTAATCCGCAGTAATTGTCCGTTCACTCGGCCAGCAACACTCGCTCCACTCTCAATACAAAGGGATCTTGGTTAATGCTATACATACCATCGACTTTTATTAATTAGTTAATTAATCCTCCTCATCCACCACCACCGCTCGCTTTCAGATCGAAACATCAACATCAACTCGGGCAAAAGCATATAATCAACACCTTAATCATACACAATCCGCCATGTCTCCCACCTCTATAATGAAGCAAGGGCTCGCTACCGCCGTCCTTGCCGCTCTTCCCCTCGCTCATGCCCAAGGCACTACACCACCAAAGCTTACAGCAGACTGTAACGATGTAGCCATCTTCATGGCCCGCGGCAACGATGCCCCTTACCACGATGGACGTACCTCACCCTTCAGTGACGCTACTTGTGCAAAGTTCCAGGCCCAGGGCAACTCTTGCGACTACATGGACATTGTCTTTGACGCAACCCTCGGAGTCGAGTTCTGCCCAACCATTCAGGAGGGTGGCGCCAATGGAGTCAGGCAAATCACCGAGTACAACGCCAAGTGCCCAAACACACTGATTGTCATCAACGGTTACTCACAAGGCGCCATGGTTGCCGGCTCCGTACTCAGCGGAGGAGGAGAGGATGCCTGCAGTGTTGACACCGTCACCACGGGCCTCGACCCTACCACTGCCGCTGGTCAAGCCGTCAAGGCCGCACTTCTCTGGGGTGACGTCAAGCACACTGCCAATCAGGCATACAACGTCCTCGATGGCGCGAGCAAGCAGGTCTGGCCCCGTACTGGCTCCAACCTCGAGCGTCTCAACGCCTACTCTTCAGTCCTGCGCTCGTACTGCGCTGCTGGTGACCCAGTATGTGCTGGTGGCGATGTGGGTGCTGAACATTTGAACTACTTCGAACTTTACACCGAGGAAGCTTCATCGTGGGTTGTGAGCAAGTTGACGCCTCTTCTGGCCAAGCCTGCCACCTCTTCTAGCACCCCTACACCCACCCCTACCCCTACTCCTACGCCAACTCCTACTCCCACTCCCACTCCCGAGGTGTCTACTGAAGTCCCAGTCACTACTGAGACCCCGAGCTCCACAGATGATGCCACCACTGTCACTCTCAGCACCATCAAGAGGCCCCTCTCTACCCCAGTCACCTTCTCGACCATGGTATCCTCCTACGTCCCCGCCATCACTGCCACTGTCAACGCAACCACTGTCGCTTCTGCCGAGCCTTCCACCGCCTACCCCGTTACCACGATCCCAAGGCCATCTGCGCCATGGGGCAACTCTACTGCTCCTTATGGCAACTCGACCCTTCCTGCCACCGGTAGCATCATCATCCCTGGAAAGCCAGCCGAGACCCCTTACCTTCCTGGCAAGCCCGCTGAGACTCCCTCTTACCCGGGTGCTGGCGAAACTCCTTCCCTCCCAGCCATGGGAGAGACACCCGCACCGTACCACCCCGGCGCGCCCCAAACCCCAGGTGCACCTGCGCCTGCACCAGCTCCCACTGCGGCACCAGGATACCCTGCGGTTCCCAACGCCTGCCCTCCCGCTGTCGTCTACGAGACCGTAACGTCGGTCGTGTACATGTACGTATAGAAGGGTTAATAGAGAACATGTAGAGTTGACGAATAATATGATGGATCACTGGGCACTTGGGGAGTTGTTACGTTTTTTTTGATAGATAATACCCTTGGAATAATACAAAAGTACTTCAAGACATCATCGCATGATATAACATTGTTGTTTCGCTTCATTGGATTGTTTTGATAATAGTGTTTGATTTTTTTTTCATTTTATCAAGCTAATCCTACGTGGTAGCTAGGCTAGATAGTCTTGCTTAGATACCCAATGCCTTTGCGAGTGCCTCGCCAACTCCAGTAGCACTCGCCGGGTTTTGACCAGTGATCAACCTTCCAGACACGACAACCTTCTCGGCCCAAGGCTCTGCCGCCTTGACAAACTTGCCTCCACTCGCCTTGTTCAGCGCATCCTCGGGCAAAAACGGCACAGCCTTTGTAAGCCCAGCCTGCTCCTCCTCGGCATTGGTAAAGGCCGTGACCTCCTTGCCGGCGACGAGCAGGCTTCCATCGCTCAGTTTCGCATCGTAGAAGACGGCGGGGGCGTGGCACACTGCCGAAACAATCTTGTCCGCTTCCCAGAACTCCCTGATCAGCTGCTGGGATGTGGCGTCATCGACAAGATCGAACATGGGGCCGTGGCCGCCGACGTAGAAGATGGCGTCAAAGTCCTTTGCCTTGCCCTTGAAGTCGGCAAGCTTTTTTGTAGTCTTCCATACTTGCTCGTCGTTCTTGAGGAAGTTGACGGAGACGTCGTCTTTTGCGGCTTCGACCGAGGCGGGGTCGAGGGGTGCTTCACCGCCCTTGGGAGATGCGACGGTGATGTTGGCTTTGTTGTGCAGGACGTGGTAAGGGTGGGCGAGTTCGGGGAGGTACCAGCCGGTGGGCTTGCCGGTGTCGCCGAGCTTGTTGTGGGATGTAAGAACGAAGAGGATGTTTGGCTTAGACATGACCAGAGTATGTATTACTTGGAAGAGTTTGGATTGGATCAGAGTAGATCTGGTGATGAAATCTCAGTTTACCTCTTTAATACCTTTCGTAGCTGGGACTACGTATGACGACATGTGGGGTAACTGGAGCTGAAAAGGCCCGATTACAACAAAGCTAGAATACTGGATCTGTAAGCTCTTCTGCTTCTAGATCACACTGGCACCCGATGGAATCTGCTGCAGAGTTTCACCTCGGCATAATCCTCTTTTGTCCTTGCTATCTCCTCCACGTGCCAGGGCGCAAGGCCGCAGAGCCGCAAAACATGTCAAAGGCGGATCAAACATTCTGCTGCACACACTGAAACCTATTGCACGATATCAATAGCTCTCACTATGCCCTCTTTTCATGCAGCGGGTCTGTGTCCAGAATATTCTTCACTGCAAAGCCAGACGTTCAATCGTCCTTTTAGTGCACGCTCCATGAGCTCTCTTGGGCTAGTCAAATACGAAATTCATTTGTTTACTAACCGCAACGTGCGCATATCGGCCATTCATCCTATTGTGAACATGTCTTTGACCGTAAGTGGAATGGTAGCATTTGCCCCATAGTCAAGAAGTCCTCTGGCGAAAGCTTTCCCTGTATTGCAAGGCAAAAGGCCCTTTTTGAGTCTAGATGCGGTAATGCTTGCTGCAGACCGACACTCAATCCTAAATTTCTGAATACGAACTTGGCTGGAGAGCCTTTGATCGGGCATATCATATCATAACAGTGGGCAGGCAAATGGCACAGATTTCAGTCTTTTGTTCGGTTTCCTCACAGCGGCGTGTAGCGCCATTGAGCTAGAATGCCAGTAAAAGGTAAATTTTCGAATACAGCATGGCATTCAGCTGCCGGTGGGCCTACTTATACTAAGCTAGTTCGAGCCTCTTGAGTCTCCCTGTATCGAGGTATTTTTGTGGTCTGTGGAAGCTCACGATTGATAGTCTTCATATAGCATCATGAAATGATCACGTGTGTTGCCATGAAAACTGCGCATAATTATCCATACTTCTTTTAGCCTCTTCCATTCATGTTGAGCTATTTTATCGTGCTTGAAGTCCGAGCTGGCGGGTAGTCAATCGTTTTCCTTCAAATACTCGTCAGTGTGACACTATTTGTCAATAGAAGCAGATCATTCCAGAGGCAGTGAGTCTATCATTCGAGTTCTTGGACTTGTTTGTCCTGACGTCGCGTTTCGTTCATTGATTTATAACTATGCGGGAAATGGAGAAAACCATCTAGCTATGGCATGACTCTATTAAGAATTCATTATATATATTATAGCTCCAGAGCTCCAGCTTCACCCTAGTTATTGACCTGAGGATGGCGTGAAAGTATTTGATATGTGATAAGAAGTTATTTCAAGACAGCATCTAATAGAACATAAAGTTTCAGCTCAATCTTCTGCAGATTGAGGTATGAAGAGGATAACAGTCTGGAGTGAAGGAGGCTGACCGGCAGTTTTGAGGATGAGTCGACCGAACTGCGAACGCGAGCTCTTGCTTTGACGAAATTCCCATCTTCTCTCTATCCTGGTGCGTTCCTGCCTATTCTCCGCAGACATGCCGATTACAATTACATCCTCGCAATGATTTCGATTGCGAACCTGTAGTCTACTAACGCTGCGTTTCAGAACCTCAACGCGAAACGAAACAAGGACATCCATGGTAGAGCAATAGTTGAAAAAGTAGCATGGGATTTTAGATCTACCTGGTGTAGAACATTTCGGAGCCAGCTCGGCAGTTCTCCGATAAAGCGTGACGAGACATATGCCTCAAGAAGGCTTAAGCTTGCCACCCTGCCTCCCATTCTCCAGCTCCAGCTCCGTTTGATCCTCTTCCCTTTCCGCCTTTCCGGGCTTCGCAAACACAGCTCCAACTAGCTGAACAGGGTTATTGATTCTCGAAGTCATGGTATATAACAATGTCAGCCCAACTACCACGACCTCGTCCCGCAAACCATCTGGTATGTCCTCTGCACTCTTCTCAAAATAGAAGTTGCCAACGTTCTTCAGCGCCCACAGATTGACAGCAAACTTTGCGATTGGCTCTTGCGTAACAGAGTTGACGCATACAAAATCCCAAACCGTCATGCTGCTGTTGGCAATCCAGGAGATAGGGACGCCGTCCAGAGCGTGTGAGAGGTAGTTGTACTGTGTTTTCCACCGCTTCAATGGTTTCAGTGTCAATTTTCGGCCGTGGATCATACACTCTCCGCTGATGGAAAACCCGTTAACCGTGCCTTTCGCGATCTGTGCCTTGTCCACTACACGTATAAAGCGTAATTGGGGTTTCAGGAGACGGAAATGCATGTCGTAGAGAGGAGTGACATGGCCGTCGGCGTCCTTTGAGAAGATCTCATTTCGGAATTTACCCCATATGTAGTTGACTTGAAGAGTGAGGCTATGTGCTGTCGGGGGCCTTGGGAGTTGTGCCATTGTGTCTTCGGGTGGTGACATGTTGAGTGGTGATTCGGAGAGTTGAGACGTCTACATGAGGGTGGCAGGAATTCGTTGTTGTGCAGAAATCTCACCCCGAATCCACCAGACATGACTTTGGAACTTATTTAAATGGCGCCTGTATGCTTACCGACTGCACCGATCAGAGATAAGTCATGGTGTTGGATGCCTAACGTAATATTCTTGGCCACGATGTTTCCTTCTTACGGTCTAGCGCTAATCGTCTGCGAATGAGTCATTTTCTTCCGTATCTTCGACATGAGGTGAAACAAGTGTAGTCCAGTTCCAATAACATTCTACTGGCTTCCTGCAAGGCGTAGAAGACCGGTTTGAGTGACCACGAAGCCGTTTTGGAGAGGTGTCCAGACATCGGAGGAGAGGCTAGTGATTTGCCCCACTTGACCTAATGGCGTTAGGAGACATCTACACAGCCATCTCATGATGCCGTTCTGTCTTCAGCTGAATCTATTCGACAAATAAAATCATAGCACATTGCCACGCTTATTCAGGCGATATGGTTTAGGCTGCGTCATTTGCTGTCTATTCTAAGCTGCATAAGAACGTCGGAAGTTGCACAAGACCATCGATACAGATGATACGTAGTAACTCACGAGCGAGAATTCACCTTTCGTCAGAACATGTGGCTACAACTTTCCTCGAATAATACACTAGTCGTTATCAATTCTGTCCCCAGACACAACAGCTGGAAACGCGTGTTCCCTCTTACCGCCAAACATCCAGTGTCCTATGCCATTGGTCCTCAGAGTTTTAGAAGGACCTCGACGGTTATTCTTAGACGTAATCTTACGGCGCTGAAGAATGGTTATTTATGGATGTCATTCGAAGATGACAGAATCCATGATCTCTGGTGTCTGTATTGCCATTGCAATGGCGATTAATGATCCGCCCGTTTAAACAGCATCACGAATACTGTGCAAGGTTTAATCCAAATTGCTACCTTTTATATCATGAGTGATTTGCTGCGCCTGGCACTTCTGGCGTATATAAATGATGCAATGCTGCTGGAGTGATATTACTACGTCACTAACCATTTCAATCTAGGTCATTTAGGGTGAACACATAATCGTCAGATCACCATATACGATACAACAACACTCAACTCTATCTGCATATTCATCACAAGTTCTACAGATTTTGGAAAGGGTCGAGAAGTGCTGCAGGCTTGTAATGTCACGTTCGATAGCGGCATTCTTGATAAATAATAGATACACGTTTCCTCTAAGAAAAGTTACTGCCCAGCGATAGTTAGTATGGAAAGACCTTCACCTGCGTACATTCATTGTGTGAATACTGCATTCAATTGAGTACAAGTTGTTGGGATAGCATCTTCATACATTGCCGTTACAACAATATCGCGTAGTGGAAGTCTGCTGTTAAGCATCGAAATCACCCATACGCGACGGAGGTTATCCAAAACAATCCCGTCAACAAGACCGCCGTTTGTGGTGAAGCACCATGAAATCAACCAGTTTCTGTATCGCAAACTACTCTACGATATAACAAAATTCGGCTCTACTCTCGGTCACGCTGAGTATGCTGTTACTCCGCGGTACAGATGGAGAATCCTTGCCATGGTGCAGAAGAAGAAAATAGAACGGGGTACCAGCTGTAAACCAGCGAAGTCAAAAAGATCTATTGGGCCAGCCTCTTGTCGTGCTAGCCTCGGAAGAGGCTGGGCATCGCTCAATTCTGGTCACTCAACATCCAATGGGGAATATATGCTGCTTTTGCTTTGACTGACGCGGCTCCAAGATTTGCGCTGATGTCCATTCGCGCAAGCTCCAAGAACAAGATCTGCAAAGGGTGCTCTGTATTGCTTTTATCCTTTGCCAAGGTTATGCACGTCGTCATCAATGGTTCTCGCTTTATCGCCAAGTGGTCATCAAGCTGAACTTGGTACGGCGGACTTGGCGCTCTTGGCTTCGGAGAATCGTAGGCTACTGAGCCCCCACAGACTTGACATATTGTCAAAGTACCGGCCATAAAGCATAGTTCATGAGGCTGGATCAGGCAGCCATTAGTGTTTGCGTAGTTCAGTTCCACCACTTAACGCTCTGCAATATCTAGCCCTGGACTACCTCCTTTCAGGACTACCATTCTCTCCTGCATTTCCAGTTGTGATATAACAGGGCTGTGAAGAGGCGTCAAGGCAGAAAATCTTACAGGGCGTGTTCGAAGCTAGCAAGGCAGATTAGCTTGGCTCCACTCGTCATAAAGGATCTTCCGCTTGACTTCGGTTGCAAGCCTCCTGATGGGCGGAGGTGGCTGTTAAGCCAAGAGCACCCTGGCGGGTACTGTTTCAAGTAGGAGAAGAGCATGCTAAACATGAAGAGGGAAAAGATATGAAGTAGCACGGCGCGGCGCCAGCGAAGACTTGGAAATTGAGGCTGGCATTCCCGACCATCAATCCATCACTCCGTTCGCCATCCCCTTTGGTCCGGTCCCGCTGATCCCTCTCCCTCTCTACATCTTTGTGCTTATTTCGTTCTAATCGACGTGTAAATACGGCTGGACTGCTATTTACATTCTGCATTCGCTGATCCTCTTCCTTATTTTCACCCTTTCTCGTCCATACCCTACATTTTTCTAGCTTCGCGCATTCGTTCTCGTTACAAACTTCGTCTATCTTTTAACTTTTTCTTTGTTTTGGTCCGTCACAATGCCTACCCTCGACATCAGCGAGCTGAATGTCGTCATCTCCGTTCTAGGTAGGCAATGCTCATCGGCCACTGAGCAGCAGTTACTGATGTTGTGATTACAGGAGCGTTCATTATCTTATATGGGTTCATCTCGGTGAAGATCAAGCAAGTGTGGTATCTCGGCGAAGCTTGTAAGTTTCTGGCATACAGATTCTCGTCCTAGTCCTTGTGGTGAACTCGGCTCATGTCACCCAGTGCCCGCTGTCTTCATTGGTATCATCTTAGGTCCTATAGCCGCCAAATTCCTGGACGCGGAGAAATGGGGCTCTGCTGCGACGGGGCAGCAAGAAGCCATCACACTCGTAAGCACGGATCTGTGGAAACTTGTTGGGGGGACCTACTGAAAAACCTACAGGGTCTTTGCCGCATTGTCATCGGTGTACAGCTGGTTATTGCTGGATTCCAACTTCCCGCCAAATACCAGCAATTACGATGGAAGGAAATGGCGATATGCCTTCTCCCTGTTATGACAATCATGTGGATATGCACCAGCTTGTGCATTCTGGTCACCATACCTAAGCTATCGCTCCTGGCTGCACTCGTCATTGGATCTTGTGTTACGTGCACCGATCCCATCTTATCGCAGGCTGTGGCCAAGGGTCCATTCGCTGACAAGTTTGTCCCTCGTGCATTGCGAGAGATCATTTCGTCCGAGGCTGGTGCCAATGATGGATTTGGTTTCCCATTCCTTCTGTAAGTCATGTAAACTCCAATCGATGAACCAATTCTGACTTGAATACAGGCTCGCCACATATTTGATCCGTCATGCCGACCTAGAGGGTGTCAAGTTCAAGCCTGACGCAGAGGGTGTCAAGGAAATCGCTCGTCGCGCAGTTGACGTTCTCACCAAGCGCAGTGAGGAGGGAGTTGGCCGTCTAGGTGGGGGCGTATCGATGGCTATGGAGCAATGGATTGTCGAGGGATGGCTGTACATCATCACCATGGCTATCGCAATCGGTGTGATCCTCGGCGTTGCCAGTATGTTCGCCATCAAGTTTGGCCTACGCAGGAAGTGGATCGATTCGGAGAGTCTACTGCTGTGGCCCATGGCACTAGGTCTCTTCATCATCGGCGTCTGCGGTGTACTCGGTACAGACGATCTGCTCGCCTGCTTCGTTGCCGGCAATGTCATGAATTGGAATGGCCTTTACCTCGAGGAAACAGAAAAGCGTCATGACGAAGTCAACAGCTGCTTCGATGTTATCCTCAACTTTGGTGGCTTCATGTACATCGGAACCATCATTCCATGGAGCGAGTTCCAGATGCCAGATGTCACTGGTATTACGGTTGGACGGCTCATGATCCTTGGATTTCTCATTCTCGCATTCCGTCGCATTCCCGCCATATTTCTCATATACAAGATCATGCCGGATTGCGTCAAGGACTGGAAGGAGGCGCTGTTCATGGGATACTTTGGACCTATTGGTAAGTAAGCGTAGTGTGTATGATCAAAACGTTCACTAACACCCCCAGGTATTGGAGCTGTCTTCTACGTTGAACATACTCGCCACCTGTTCCCCAAGCCTGGTGAGGCTACCACGGAAGAAGAAGAAAACCTCGTTGCAGCCATGGTACCCATTGTATACTTCCTCGTCATCTTCTCCATCGTGGTTCACGGTCTTTCTATCCCCGCCCTTGATGCCTTCTATCGGTACAAGAAAATTGAGCCGATTACCGAAGACGAACCTACGGAGATCCGGGCCCGCTCTTTGCATGAGGCACTTCCCAACAACGCCTCTATTGATGTGAGACGCAACTCGATATACGTACACAACCGATTTTCCCGGCCCGTTTCTGTGGGAGCCGGTCCAGAGCTGTACAGATGGAACAAACAGTCAGCGAGAGACAGCGATGCTACATTTGGATCCACCACTCCGGCAGACAGTGAGAACTATGCAGCAAAACTACATGCCATTCAGTTTGCAGAGAAGCATTCTCATGACAATGCGCGAATGCGTAAGTAAGATGGAGATTGGAGGATATGGTGCCTATCGAGGAAGCTAAAGGGAGAATTGTGTGTCGGTGGTCTCCAGTGCTTGCGTAAGACACCTGGCGAAGATGGCAGCTGGGTGACAGAAATCGCTCGTTACTAGCCATGTACAATGCGAGAGGTCTTGCTCTCCATCATCGAAGCTCGCCTCAAGTCACTCGTTTAGTTAGGTAGAACATGAACCCATGTTAGTAGTAAGGGTAATCTCCAGCACGCCTGACTACTGTTCAACGTACCAACAACAGGCCTTGGACTCTCATACTCATACAACTCACCTTCTATCTATTGTTCCATGCTCAAAATACATCTCTTCCCCAGGTTTCCCGCATCTCCAATTCATCATCGGTATATCACAATTCCGAAACACGCCAAGTGCGCCGCAGAGGAACCGCCAAGCATGTCGCTGCCGTTCTAACCGTGCCGACTTTTCCGCTGATCCTACCATTTCTCCTTTTTCCGCCCTCATCCAACGCTTCTGCATATAACCTGCAAGGAGTGCAATGTTCACACACCTTGTGTTAGAAAGTCGCTCTCAAACACTTGGAAGGCTTCAGGTCGCAAAGCGAACGAGAAGAGACGGAAGGAGGTGCATTGTTGCTGTTGAGGAGCGAAAGGGCGGATTTGGGGTCATAGCGTTTGCTGCGCTCCGCCCCGCGCGCAGAAGAAATACCAGTATTCCGGCGGAGGGTGTGAGCAAGTCAGATGTGCTGTTGTGAGTGTAAAGGGAGGTCCAAAGGTTGATGGACAGGCCCTTATTTCAACTCTTCTTGTCTTCTTCCTTGTCTTAGAAGTCTCGTTGATCTGCTCGGGACTTGTGTGCCGGCTACGAGCTGTTGTGGTGTTCTTGGCCAATAGGTCTTTTTCGGCAAGCGCAGCCGTATTTGGACTAGCGTCTTATATCCTCCGCCATCATTGGTGTTGCTCTTGTTGTTTCTTTTGTCTCTATGGTTGTCTACGGTGTGGTGTGGCTAATGGGGTACACTTTGGTAGCTACCTGTCGCTAATTTTGCTTGTTTGCTTATTGAATAGCATCTATAGTCTTTGCTGTCTAGGTGATTGTCGACAGCACTACTTTAGATTATTTAATGTACGTAGGAAATTCATCTCCCTCGTTATGCATGTACTCCTATTTGTACTTCCAAGGCTCAAAATCCCGCTTGAAAATTAATAGTGAATGCTTCGTATTTTCATATATTTCAGTTCAGTGTTTTGTCTCTAGCAGCAGTTCAATGAAATCTCAGATATTTGAATTCTTTGTCTCCCGATCTTCTCTAAAGAGTTTTTATGTCGTCCTTGATTCCGAGACACGGCACCGCTCTTACCGGCTGCTCGATGATACAGTGCTCAGAGAGTGAAGATTGGGACTAATGAAAGTGAGTAATAAGAAGACAAGCAACTGATATGCTAAGGACATAGGGGTTTGATGGTTCAAAACTAAATCATGACCATCGAACTCGCAACGTGCACAAGTCCGGTTCGGGATGGAGCATTGTTTTCTAGAACGTCCTTTGGCGCTATACTGTACGAATGGTTTGAAAAATCCATGTTCCCTTTTTTATCGTTGAGTTTACTGGTCAGACAGCTGGTAGAGTCGGAGGGCGGATATGAGTATGGTAATGGGCGCAGAAAAGTTCAGGCAGAGCCAATGTTCTATTATGATGCTGCATATGAGTTTGTAGACAACTGCGGGCCAGATGTCAAATTGTGTCACTAGTAGAATATTGTATTGACAAGGATATGAGAAAGAGGCGTAATTCACTTTGTTCATAATGATTACATGCTTCAATCCGTTCGCTTCAGATTGCTTACTATATCATTGTCTTGTACCTAATTCCGCGGGAGCCCGGTCTGCAGGCACTTCGGCCAGCGGTCTAACTTCCTGGCCATACTTCTCCATTACCGGCGCGTTCAAGTAGGTCTGATTCGCGTCCATTTCCACAATAGGATTTGTTGAGTACGCTGTTGGAGAGTACGCATTAGCCGGCTCATATGAGTTGCTTCCGTTTTTATGCTTCCTCCGCCATAGTAGAAGACCAGCAATACCGAATAGTGCTAGGCCGCCAACAACTCCGCCAACGATTCCGCCTGTTGCGCCGCCTGAGAGACCTGAGTCACCATTGTCCTTGGCTATAGATGTGGGAGAGGATCCGGTGGGGGTAGCCGATACGGATGGCGCTACGGAAAAGGAAGCAGGATTTCCCAAGGGGCTTTGAGCCGCGGAAGACGAAGTCGCCGTGGTCGAGGTCAATGCTTGTAGAACCGATAAGCTGACGGGATATGTAGCGGCGGACGGACGGGCGGATTCGAGTGAGTGCGCTGTTTCGTTCACTGCTGTCGCATTGAGAAGTGCGATCGGATCCTTGAGAGTGCTCCAGCAAATATTGACCTGATTGGCTCTCTCTGTGCAGATTTCACTTGTCAAGGTTAGCCATGTTCATGACACTGTCAATTGGACGTGAAAGTAAGCTGCTCACCTCGACTTCAAACAGCAAAAAGCATTCTGCGTAGAAGAGCAGGCTTGTTGGCTACCGGAAGGTGTATGTTGATCTCTCCCATCGCAGGCTACATTGGGTCCCCAGCAGACTGCGTCAGAAGCACCTGCGTCGCAGCAATACCACTTCGCTAAACGGTCGTCGAAGGCACAGATATTGGGAGGTTCGCAGGTAAATGAAGAACCGGGACATGTTCTCGGAAGACTCAAACTCCCGTTGTTGCCTGCAAAAAAGAAGTCGGAGAAAGCGGCGCGAATGGGTAGAGCCTGGAGAAGGAGCAGGCACGCAGCCGGGAGCATCGTTCTACCCATATCGGACGGTGCAGACGACAGTGCCCGAGGTGGGAGGTGGAGAATGATGACCTAGTGGCGCAGACATGACAAGTCGCGACGTTATGAGCGTTTGGTCCGTCGGTGAGTTTCTCCCGTTCAGTGTGGAACTTTTAGGCCGTCCATCATTTCAAACATTCCTCGCTACTGGAATGCATAGCGCGATATGCTCGGGCAAGAGGCCAGGGACTGGGCCTCATTGTCAAATCGGAACGTTTTGCTGCTACGAGGAGTCGGCGAAGTTGGATGGCGAGAGGCTGTGTCATAGCCATGGCGCGACCGACGCGATGATCTTTGCTGTATAGAATGCGCAGCGGTCGCACACTCGAGTCGTGGAATCGTGCGCCTGGATCGACAAGTAAGCGCGACAAGGACGCCTTATGATCTAGACCTGGCATCATTGGCAGGACAGCTCGGAAGCAGACGCGCGAGTAGCAGATGGTGGCGGTTACAACAAAAGTTTTGGCGGCACGGCGCGTCGGCGGGGGTTTGCCGGGGATAACATCTTGCCGGCGGTAATATCCTTGGACGGCCCCTGTGAGCCCCTCACCACTACTTCCATCTCGGCCTTTTTGGCATCTCCATTCTGTTCGCGACTTGAGCTTGGAAATAGAGCTGGATCGCCCCAGGCTTCGATTGCGTATGGCGTGCAGTGACTTTCGGTGACGCTCATCGTTTCTTCGCATTCAACCTCGCTCTCCTCCTATGCCATGAGCTACACTCCCGACGTTTTCGGCTTGCCATCCCTCTGCACTCCAATCGCATGCGAAGAGATTAGACAATATGGCGACGTTATCAAAGCAAATCGGCAGAAGACTAGTGCACAGAATGAAGAGATAGATAAGAGTGGCTTGAGTGTGATTTTGTATCGTGGGTTTGGCAACTAAAATTTTCTCAGTCTCCAAGACGATGGAAGACTACTATCACACCCAAGTAGCGCGCTATTCAGGAGGCAATCCGGACAATTAGATACGACGCCCTAGTAATACTACTTCATAGTACTTTTTGGACTTGCCCGCCAAATTTCGCTGTTGGCATAGCTCTATACAACTATGGTAGTGGTTGTAGAGGTAACTCAAAGATTGCTCGGGCACTTGGCTTTAGTCAGCTTGACTACAAATATTCTCCTGGCTATCCCTTACTCAACTTCATGCTCAACAGCCTTGCAATGTACCAACATAGGCATGTCGTACAATTGTTTGTAGCGGATACAAACATTCAACAACCCTGAAATCTAGCGTCACTAACTTTAGAGCTGCACCGCGGACACAATAACTTTTACGTAGCTAGGAAGCGTGATGCTGTTGCCAAGAGCGTCAGCTCATCATTACGTCCTTGCCATTCTCTAGTGATCAATATATTCGATACCGGCGTTTCTGCTCCAAAGACTTACCTAGGTGTCCCAGTTTTAGCTCTTCTTTGGGCACACCCGACATAAGTCTCCACGGTGGTGGCCAGCAGACCACCGGTTTTGATTAGTATCGAACCACCGGGCGGGAATTATTCCCGAGATAGCTCTGGTTGGAGCGCACAGCTAGTGCTACGTTTACTGCGAAAATACTCGGCTCTGGGATTTGATGTATTCGTAAAATGGCGAGAATGCGCTGCACGCATTTTCTCGATGATCATCGCCGATTTCAAGAGGTACGTGGAGGCCAACGTGTGCGCTGACAGCATGGTAATGCGGAAAAGGTCTGTCTCTTCCCCAGCGAAACACGTAGAAACCATACGCAAGCAAGGAAAATTTGACACTGGACCATTGGGAGCAGCTCGCTATCATCCAAAGGTATGGGGCCTGTGGCGGACGCATCGAATCGAATGTTTGCTGCGCAGGATATGAGCTGAAATGGGGCTTGGTGTCATGTGCTGTGTGGACATGGTGGCATGCCGCGGAGGAAGTTTGGGCTGTTTACCCCCTTCCCCCCCCCCCCCCCCCACCCCTCACACACACGCTTCTGGTGCGTAAAACGGCTGTGTATTAGACGTGTTGGCCGATACCCAAAGCGCAAAGGAAGCACATGTTTCTGAGTACCATTTCTTGTCAGCTTTTATATTACACACGAATCTTGAATTGGGACCTACGGTACAACGGGCCACTTGCAGACGGCAAAAGCCGTCAGTGCACGTCGGTTTAAGCATCGGCATCGGCGGCATTCATAAAGAGTTCGGCACGGCGTGGCGAGGCGAATCGGGCGATTGCTGTGCGGTCTGAGCAACATTTGACACCGCAAAGTGCGGCTGATGAGCTAGACGAAACACCATGGAACCCATAAGTGCTTGCTGTTTGCATTAAAGATATCTGGTGAATAGTTTGAAAAAGACATGAACGTAGGGTGCTGTTCAACGGAAGTGAGGTGGGGAGCCTTCAGTGAGATGACATGTCGAGATGTTGGATCTTTTAACCCAGGTTCATGCCAGAACACGCTAGCACGCCGGTACGTGAGAGCTGTTGGGAATCGAGATCTCGCGAATGTTACTGATTGGCTTACGGAATAGGTTCTCCGAGGCGCCGCCACGGTACTTCGTTACGAAATACCTCTTCGAGCCTGCTCCACAGCTGCCATATGCTACGGACATAACCGTGGATTTGTTATATAAAAGATCGGCGCATGTTCATGAAGTAGCATACGCTGACCAGGTAGCAGCAGTCCCGACGGCCAAGAAAATACATTTGACGTCATTGTTTCAACGAGATATGGAGCAAGAGCGCGGACGAACTCCTCCACCACCACTGCGCTCACTTCTGCCCGCTCCAGCTGGGGGAGTACGTAAAGAGGCAGTAGAAAGACACAAGCCTACACGAGTAAATGCATGCGAGGCTTGTCGAATTCGCAAGTCAAAAGCAAGTCATTCCTTCACTCATATTACCCTTCTGCTGACCTTGACCAGTGCGATAATGTAAAGCCAAAATGCACTGCATGTGTCGCTCGAGATTCTGAGTGCCGGCATAGCGAGACTGAGTCACGCCAGTTCAAGCGTAGATACCAACAGCTCAAAGACAAACGCACGGCACAAGAAGAACTCTTTGACATGTTGCAAAACATGCCCGAGAAAGATGCTGCCTACATCTTTCGACGAATTCGAACAGGCGCTAATGCGGAGGCCGTGGTACAGCATGTACAGGAGGGTGCTCTGATCATGGAGCTTTCGAACTCGCCTAAGGCTTCCTCACGCTTCCACTTTCTGTACATTGATAGCGTACCGCCAAGACTCCACGAAAGCTTATACTTCAAATCACAGATGTATGAAGCAATAGATGCACCTAGTCAGGGAGCTCATAGTCATGAAGATCACACTGCTCCTCTGCAAAGCAACTATGCAAAGCCTGTCCTTGCAGCCAAGATGATCGAATCATCGCTAGAACGCGCACCTATTTCACGTTGGACCAATGTCTGCTCCAACGATCACCTTTTGCGAAGTCTTTTAGATGGATACTTTGTTCATCAGTATCCGAGAGACTTCTTCTTTCACAAGGACTACTTTCTTGAGGACATGGTATCAAAAGGGTCAGAGTTCTGCTCTCCTCTCCTGATGAACGCTATCTTAGCAAAAGCATGTGTGAGTAAGTATGACCTACGGTATCGAACGGAAGCTCATTAATACAACACAGGCAAGTTTCCGACTATTCGCCAACCGTAGCAGTTTTTGGGACCCGGACAGTTTGGCGTATCGGTTCCTGGCAGAAACGAAGAGGCTATGGGAACTGGAGGATGGGGAGCCAAGGCTTACTACGATTCAAGCTGGCTGTCTGATTAATGCCACAATGAACGACTTCGGCCACGACAAACCCGGCTTCGAATACGCTCTGAAAGCGCTCAGCATGGCACAGAAGATGGGTCTTTTTGTCGCCACTCAAGCAGCCGAAAACAGGTTTGAGCACGTAAAGGTTTTTACCGCATGGGCTCTTTTTTCATGGTTGTCGTAAGTGTAATTTCTACTAAATTGTCTTCACTACTTATTCTTATTCTTCCACAGATCTCAAGCCTACTACTACTTCAAACCACCATGTCTGTTGGACATTCCAGTCATTGCACTTCCCGACGTCAATGTCAGCCCAGATTGGTATAGCGAAATATTGCTTCGCTATAACACCGACCAACAAGCCTTTCCGATTAGCTTTGGTTACGGCATGAAAGCGTTGTGTAAACTGCGGGCCATCCAAAACGAGATTGGCGTGATGTGCTTTAGCCGTTCAGCGGCGTCTAAGAAGATGCCGTGGGGCGCGGCCCTACACATCCATGCTAAAATGGAAGCCTGGTATGAGGCATTGCCCATTGCCCTGCAACCTCGCTCGATATTTCATCCATCTCACTTGATACTACAGTAAGTAGCTCCCTCAATTAGTCCGTGGCATTTCGACTAATTCAGTGCATAGTTGTGAATACTACAGTATGCTCATGACGCTGTTCAAAACACAGGTATCCGCCACTGATGGCAGCTCCGACCCGCTAACCACATACCAACGCAACACCGCTCAGGCCATTATGACGCAGTCAACAATTCAACTCGAAAGTATCTTACGTATATACTATCTCCGCCACAGTTTTGAACTCTATGATCCAATGCTCATCATTTTTCTGGCGCATCTTGCCAACACTATCCTCGATTCTATCGAAAAGCTTGAACAGGACCCAAATAGCGTTCCTTCCGAAACAAGCGAGTCGCTGCTATCTACAATGATCTTATGCTTCAAGGGTCTACATGACCAGTCAAAGAATGCCTATATCGCTAGCCTCATGCTTGCCGTCATGAGGGAACGGCTCAGTGCCGACGTCCGTAATGCGATCGGACGACACGTTTTGTATGACGATCCAGATGGCGAACCTGAGCTGGTGGAGGAGTTGATCACGAAACAATCGCAGCCCATGATCTCAGAGTTGGTGCTTCCAGGCACGGATTTGAACGAGGACCCTAAGGTGTGGAGGTTGGGGAACCTGGCTGATGAAGCGAGAAGACACTAAAGCGTTTGATGTTCCAGCTGATTGAGCATATACTTCGTGGTGTGGTATTGATGGCGTAATCTGGAGGTTGTGCTTGCAGAGTTTCTGTTGGCGCAGATAATCCCGAGTCTGATGCGCCGCTCGGCTTTGTATGTAGAATACACCCATATCTCATACTTTTACGCCGCTGGCCATCCAAAATTTCCCTGGAGGCCTACTAGCATCCCATGTCCCATTCTTGAGCAAGCAGTTTCCCCCGGGTTTCCCATCAGCTACCATGTCGGTCAGATTTGCACCGTACACCACTCCTTTGCAATGCAGATATCCCGCGCATTTATCCATACAGTCTTTGAACGTGTATTCGGTAAACACCTTGAAGTTTTCTAATGGCGCATGTACTGGAGGAATTCGACGGCATGTTATGTTGAAGGTGGCACCAGTGGCGACGTAGGGATCGGCGACGTTGCGTGGGGTGGCTTGAGGTTTTGAGCGAGGGGTGACGTATGCGGGCCTGCAATTTGTTAGTGAATGTTGGCGGATAGGAATTCGGGATACCAAGAAAGAACTTACGTGCATGGACGCTCGGCGATGCCTGTGGTGCCAGATGTGACAGCTGTTGCTGTAACCTCCGGATCCTCAGCACTCTCTCCTTCGTCTTCGCTGGATGGAACACTCAGTATTTGATGTCATTTCATAGAGCTGGAATTTGCGGACATACCTAGTCGGAGTTGGAACACTTTTTTTACTGGCCTGATAGCCACCTACCCCTCCGCCAACAGCAGCAGCCAAAACCACCAACGTGACAAAAGTCAGCACGAGGAAGAATGTGCGCCTCTTCAGCCCCCATATCCTCTCTCTCTTGTGTTTTATAGTAGAGGGCTCAAGATTAGCTTGCTCCGTAGGTATTAATCCTGCATCGTTGTGCTGCAAGACATATTTGTCGTCGGGATGGTTTTTCTTCATAGGGTCTGGATACAAGCCGTCGTAATCGACTTGCAAGCCCTCAGCATCGCGATTTACCTGCAAGGTTGATACGGGAACCTTGTTTTCTTGGTCCTGATTCCTTGATGGTACGACGGAGGACATTTCGTAGGTGGTGTGCAAATTTGCAGCAACTTCTCTGTCCGCGACACCTTCCGAGAGTGTTCACGCGACGGAAATACTTGGGCTATGATGTACAAGAGGAAATTGAGATTTTGTGCTGGCTATGACGGCTGTGAGCCCCATACATACATTGCGCCTCAAAGATAAGGCGTCCAATATGCAATCTCGCTGTTAGGTTCGGCGACGAGCCAGGTATGATGTGCGAAACTCTTAGGCTGTGGCTGCACCGTTGTATGCAGCCACATGCTTTCGGGAACTAGGTGGGCGGAGTTCCCGCATGCAACCCTGTTACCTCTACGTCTCCACACTAGCCGTGTGATGAACGTATATAATTGGTCAGAGTAGAGATTCATTAAAAAATGTGCCGCAGGTCGCCGATCAAAACGGCCATCTTGGTGGGTTGGCGGCCATACACTATGTCATCACTAATGGTGGCTTTGTAGTAAAGCAGCACATTCGATGCCGAGTCGCGAGCCTTGTGTATGTACAATACTTTTCGCAGCATGCTAAGGAATAGGGGATACAGATGGTGGTGACGGTATTTATTTCGTTTGGGTCATACATTCAATATCTGCTATACATCTTTTTAGCCAAATGCGAATCATCTGTAAGCTCTTCAGCCCCCCTCTTTTTACCCTGTGAACTCATGCTCATAGCAGCTTTTGTGGCTGCCTTCTTCCACATGTTGTCTTCCAACTCTTCCAAAGTTGTCCCAGTCTCGCACGCGTCAAAATTGGAGTGTGATACCGAGTCTCGTGAGCAAATATACCAGAGTTCATCGATGAAGGCATCAAAATCCTCGCATGTCGTTACAGGCTTGTTAGGGTCCAGTAGCTCCCAGAGTTCCGCGACATCGCTAATCCAGTATTCGAATGGCTCCCAGCTCCGCACTTTGAGTATTGGGCGGAAAACATTCATTAACGTGTTTGATAAGCGAGTCGGTTATACAAGCGAGTCGGTTACCCCACCAACTTTTACAACTTTAAAGCGATATATCTTAATAACGCGAGAATACTATTACTAGATATTAATATAGTAGACTATTCTATATTAATAGTATTAGTGTTATATATGCGCGAGTTATGCCTAGTCTCCTTATACCTAGTGCAGCGCCTTTAAGCACGCTAGCTAAGGCTTAATCGCGCTCCTCCTTAACGCTCTTTATAAGCAATCTACTAGTTAGCCTTATTTTAGGCTAGTATATCCTCTCTAGCTCCCTTTATAAGTACTCTATACTTCTATATACGCCTTTTAGAGCGCCGCCTACGCGCTAAGGCTACGCTATTAGCCTTCTTAAGACTAGAGATCTAATTGCGCATTAGCTTAGCTAAGAGTATTATTACCTTAGCCCCCTTCTTAAGCTAGTTAATTACTTTAATAATTAAAGCTAGTAATAAGCTCTTATACTAGCGCACGCGCTTATATATTAGACTTAACTAAGACTTAAGCTTACGTACGTTGCTTAGCGTATAAGCCTCCTAGAGAGCCTCTAATAGACTAGCTAGTAAACCTAGAGTTAGTATACGCAGCTACACGTCTAGCTTTAATAGAATAGTATCTAGCTAGAGAGAAATAAGGCCTACGCTGTAGAAAGCTAATTAGATATTAGCTAGTGTAAACGCGTAATTAAACGCTGCCTTAAATGCTAGTAGAAACTTAAGCTTAGTAATATAGTTAATATAGTAGCGAATTAGACTCTCTACCTTATAGCTATACGCGCGCTTTAATAGCGTAAAGTAGCTAATATTAAGTGGCTAGAGTAGGTAAGATAAGTAAAGTAGTATATAGAGCGTATAGATATTATTCTCCTTATAGAGCTCTTAAAACTTAAGCAACTAGTAGCTCTTATAGCTATTAAGGATAAGTAGGCAGCGCGCGCCTATACTATAAGCCTATATATAAGTATTAAAGTGCTTTAGCTACTTAACTCCTAGCTTATTATTAGTCTAGCTATTATTGCTAACTATAATTGCTTAGTTGCGTAGGATCTTAGCTTCCTTGTACTAGGTAGATAGGTAATACTAGCTAGCGAAGATAAGGAATAGTAGTACTAACTAGCTAGTAGCACTAATAGTAGCGATTAGTATTACCTACTTATAATTGCCTAGTTAGATAGTCTTTAGCCTACCTCTTCTCTCTAATACTATTATAATAAGCTAAGTTATAATCTTACCTATTATAAAGCTAGCTTTATTAAAGTTATAGACGTTCTTATTATAGATGCTATACTTAGCCTTTGTCTACTCTACTAGCTTAAACTAGCTCCTAATTAGGGCTAGATTCTTATATAGAGCTCTCTACCTATTATACGCTTAATTAAAACGCGTTATAAGACTATCTATACGCTTAACAAAGTTATATAGCTAGTAGACGCTAACTTAGCTAGTGCTGCGCGTAGCTAGTAGCTTATTAGCTATATTACGTATAGCTTTATAGGTAGGCGCAAATCTACGCTAATCTAGGTAAAGTATATAGCTAATAATTACCTCCTCTTCTCTCTAGGTAAGCTTTCTTAAGTTAGGCTGGCAATCGCGTTGCGCGCGCTTTTTAGCGCGCTAGTCAATTAGCGTTGATTTTAGGATATTAAAGGCTATAGTAGCGCGTCGCGTACTCTAAATTTAGGTAGAATCTATAGATAAGAGAGTAAGCTGAATATCTGCTTCATTTAAATGCACGTAAGGAGCGCGGCGTAGAGGCATTGTGTGTTAAGATAGAGTAGGCAATCAAAGTTGGTGGGGTGACCGACTCGCTTGTATGACCGACTCGCTTATCAAACACGTTATCTGCTCGCACAAACGAGCATCCTTCAGATGGACTGCACCTACCAAAAGAGCAGGGCAAAACCAGCTGGGTATGAGGTTTCTGAAAGGCCGCCTTTTGTTATGAATTATAATCTTTATGCAGGTTGCGACGAAGCTAATACGATATATAGGATCGAGAGATTTCTGCATCATTGCGATGAAATAGTGGATATTGGTGTAGAGGTTCGCGTGTTTGGAGTCTGCGTCAATGCTAGATCTAACGTCCAGAAATTCCAGAAGGTTGGCACGTGGTACTATTATCAGGGCCTTCATCGTCGTTAGTGAATCAACTACTAGTCTTTACTATGATGCTTACTGTAAAGTGATAAAGATGCGTCACCAGATCGCCCGAATATTCATCATACCCGACTGGGTAAACCTCGTCATCCGGTTCACAGCCTAGCAAGGGTTCTTCTTGAACCATGTTGTGCTTGTTGATCTCGATTTCTCCAGTAACCACATGTCCTTTGGTATCATGCACTCGGGTCAAGTGCCAAGACTCTTCCCAGAGCTCGCCAATATCATGGCGGGAATGCAGATCATCATCATGGTAACACCGGAGGCCACTGACTGTAGTTCTCTTCGATCTGTTTGGTCGATGAGTACGCCAGCCGGTACCGACGCGTTCCCAAACTTCATCCTCATCCAGAACAGCGCCATGTCTTTTGTGCTCAAGGTGTCCTAAAAATAGAACAAAGCCAGCTTTGTCGCACGCAGTTTTCACGGCTTCAGCGAGTGAGTGATCGCCTCCTCGGAGTTCATCAAGATCGAGTGGCTCTTTGGGATATTTTTCGCGTAATACGTTGATGAAAAACGGCTCAGTGAATGCTTTGGTTTCATTCCAGAACGCGAGGGTCGCGTCAAGTTTCGCAGGGCTGCCATTTCGTGATAGTTGGTGAAGATCCTCACGGAGCCTGGATCGGATGTTGTAGTTTGCTGGGTAGCTTTCTGCCTCATCAAGATCCGAGCCTTCGGATTGAGTTTGGATTGGTTCCTGTACTATGCTGTCATCATCCGACCATGAATCGCCTCGTATATTTACTTCTTCATCTATGGTCGTCTGACTTTCTGGACTATCAGCGTCAACGCCATTGTTTGTGCCTGCGCGTGCCCGGCCGCGCGTCGTCGAAAATGTAAATTGTATGGGGGAAAGTAACGCCGGTATGCTCATGATGATAGCAACTGAGTATCAAGTTTACCAAGGATGTGAGGGGGGAAATGTGGTAAACAACAAGAAATTGCCATCCATGGTCGCAGAAGCATGGTGCGGCGTTTGGGCGTTGCTGAAGCAACCAGCTAGCCACATCTCAGTCGTAGCCCATTCCTACCTAGACATGTACCAGAGACTTAGAGGGCTATGCATGTTTGTAGTTTTCTCGAAGCTTAAGGTATCTTAAGCCAGTACACGACAACGGACACGAATTAATAAATGTAGTTTCCCTAGGGCCCACTACCAGTACGCAAATGACGCTAAGCCTACCCCACTATTAGTCTGTGGTCACTGCTCCGCCCTCACATTCCTGTAAATATAACGTCATTCGACTTTACTTCAACGCAACATTTCTACATTCTAAAAGCTTTGATTTTAGAGTGAGATGGTCTGAAGATAGTTTCCGCAGTTGGGCATGCCAGCCACGATCAAATCTCACCGTTTCTCATGCCGCACAATCCAGGTTCCGAGAAACTATGGAAATCATACAACGTAAAGGTCACGTATTCGTCCAAAAACAACAAAATCGAAATATTCTAGTTCTAGGCCAGTAGTAGTCAACATGAGTCAGCACTATACTAGGCAGGCAACCGTCAGACTATGTATCTTACGGTCATTTAATGTGCACATATAGTTTGCTCCCAAAACACCAACGCTCGGATAACTTCAGCGAGATCCCAGTGCCTTATATCTCATACATGGTTTGTATTTCACTAATATGTACCATCTTTTGCGGTTGATACGTTTACCCATGAAATCACACCTTAGCAATATTACAGAACGAGATTGTTACACTACTCAGACACCACTCGATTGTGAATGTGCAGAAATTTGTCTTTACCCTTCGAGCCAAGATGGATGATGTTTGTTCAACCTGAAGGAGTCCTTGGGGAAGCAATGTCATTTTTTTCGACCAACATTCCTCCCACGCATCCATTGAACCCCGCAGCATATCGCTGCAGCCAGAGATGGAGCGCTTACAGCTATCTATCTTTGAATTTGTTGATATTCATTAGCTCCATGACCCTAAACACTGAACACTCGTACTTGTTACTTGCGCCGATCTGTTCAACAATATGGCGATTGGTGCGGATAGGATGATAGGAATCCATGGCGCGAGCGGAAGTGTATATCCAAATCGTGTGCGCTTGTGAAACATAGATGTGTTCAAAAAAGCACTCCAATACCGCTTCAATTTTTATTAAACCACATGTGCATCGTGTACAGGCTCATTGTGTTTTAGGTTATGAACTAGAAGTTTCCAAAAGAGCCTGCTGGTTTGGTATTCAAACATGATCCCCTTTCTCTAGACCTTCCAGAGAACTGTAGTGCTTTTGACAGATCCGGGAAGGCTATAATCAAATGCGGGAAGATTTCGATCGAGGTTACGCAGCCTTGGCTTCTATGACAAATACTGTGGCTTTCGATGGTCACGTAAATCTATTTGTTACAGTGTGCAAGTGGGTGTGAGGCGTGGCAGAAGCGGTCTGGAAGGGATTGCTCAAAGTGTGAGAAGCACCATTAGAAAGGATCCCACCACCAACATGGCGCAGCGAGACCAAACCCAAAGCGATGTTCACCCAACCGAGTCTCTTTGTCAATTGCCACCGGGACTTCTTGGCAGTCTCTAATAACCGCCCACTATAGTTCTTATCGACACCCCCATCCTCAACAGCGAGCTTGTTGTGAAGAACAATTCTCATCATTTACATGCGGTTTACCCCCAGGTCTGTGGCAAGATATTGGGGCTCAAAATAAAGCTTGATGAGTGCCCGTACATATACAAAGCTAACCGTCACATGTAGTTAATCTGTAATTTCAATCACCCTTTCCGATCATGTGCTGACAGCGCTAGTGCCGGTCATTTTTATGTTGCTTACATGTTTCAATACACAGTTGTTTCGTTTCCCAAGAACATAGCACACAGACAGTTTTTTTGCGTTTACGAAAATGCTAATAGACAAAGGACCCCAACGTCGAGACTCAAGCAGTTACCACGCTCCTATCCACTACCAGGGTTTCCGCATCCAAATTCCTTCCCTCAGCTACCAACGCGGGTACATCAGAGGCCTCAGCAACACTAACTCCTGACCGTACGTCTGCCGTTTCCTCTACTACTTCTCACATATCCGAACTGCGCCCGGCAACTACGATAACCACGCGACACCATTCATATGTCAAAAGCACAACCACAATTTTAGTCAACGTAACCCTAATTCCCACATCCTCCATTCTCTCAACATCGCCATTGAATCCCGTCTTACAATCATCAGCATCGCAGAACAAAGCCATGCTAGGCGACAAAGCCATCATTGGTTTCTCTATCGGCATTGGCGTAGCGGTATTCATCATCATATCAAGTATCGGAGCTCTTATACGCAAGAAACGTTCAGGAATACACGACACACGACAGCATTATCCCGAGGTGGTTGACACTCCGCTATCACCTTCAATAGAGCCAGTGGAGAAGTACGGAAACGATATGATGGAGATGTGGGCGGCACCGCCAAGATTGGAAATGGAAGGGAGAGCGATGAGTTATGAACTGCAGAGCGAGGTAGTCCATGAGCTGCAGAGTCCAGATACCGACAAGCTAGGTGATAGAGGGCATGAGTTGCATGGGCCTGGATCAGGGGGACCGAAAAAGGATACCTAGACACACAAGGGGTTGGCCCGAACGTACCACCAAGCTTTTCCAGTCTAGACAGTATGCATTTGGTCGAGGTGGAAGTGGTTAGGAGGCTTGAAGAAGATGTATGATGTCATACCCCGTGTCGACGCGTTTAACGACGCGACAATACAACCTGAATCGACCATACACCGATGACATAAACGACGCCGCGAAAACAAAGCTAAACTAACTTCTTCGTGACTGGGCATCGCACATCAGGTAGAAGATCTAAGAAAATAACGGCAAAGCTAAACCAAAACCCCGTCATCTGCAGACGTGATTCATCATGACATCAAGAACAAAATCCAAATTATGAGTGGGTACCTTGCATACTGTACCATGATGCCATAAGTAAATACTTCAAGCAGAACTTCATAAACAAAACAAAATACTACTTTACCCCGCGCACACAAAACGATTTTTCAATCTTCAGCTTCACAACGCAACGATTTTCTAAGCCTCACTGTCACGCATTCCTCCATCTCTACAGAACACAACATGCCTCGCGCCGTAGCACCCCCGCCATCTGGCGAGTTCCAGATCGTCCTAAGCAAACCCTTCTCTGGTACGTCTAATTCCGCGTCGACTGGTAGACGAGATAACCGTACTGATAAAACCCACCCAGGCGCACCAACACATATGATCGAAGTCATCGGCGAGCCCAACCGCTCTGCCAGCATCCGCATGTCAAACTACAACGGCAACGCCAAGTCGTCGGAGAAAAAGGGTGATGTGCCTCAGTAAGCTCACTTCCTCTCCCTCTTTCTCTCTATCCCACCTTCCTAGTACAGCAGCTAACGCACCTCTTCTCTTTCGTACAGAGATGATGTCCGCGAACTTATGACGTTGATTTCCACCCTACGCGGATTTCCATCACACCCTAGTAAGGACGTATACGGGCTGGATACCAAGGTCGATCTAAACACGTTTGAGATTCAGTGGAGCAACCAGGATGATGATGCTGCCATGGATGGCGGGGAGCTTGCGGGAGAGCAAAAGGATGAGTTTAAGAGGATTGTGGATAGTATTGAGGCGCTTGCTAGGCAGTTTGCTAAGCAGGATTCGCCTGTGTAGGTATATAGGATGGTTGTGACGACATAAATGATACATGAATTGGAAGAGTTCACTGCAGGATAATGTTGGCTATACCCCGGGGATTCATTGTTTGTTGCTGGAAAGCTGAGTGGTGGCTGTTGAGCTCCGATACCATTCAGTCCTTCCAAATGCCTCTTCACTTTTGTGTTTGGACTTTGAATTTCAACCCGTACCCATATCTTTCATTTACACATGAGTATCATGCCTGACCTCTTGCCCCAACTCATACATTGGTCGTTCAGAGGAAAGCTCGTTCCCCCGTTGATTCGACCCATCAACCTCGTGGGTCTGAACAGTGGGAAATGATACGCCAGTCTTAATATCAGTGGGCGTTTCATACTGCAAAAGGCCTTTGCCCACTGGGCTTTGAGGCGCCACCACTAACCTCGCTTCTGCAAACCGCCTCTTCCTATTCTCCCAGAACAACAAGCCAAGCGTGATAAGCAGAGGGACTCCTAGTCCAACGGCAATGCCGACTTTTGACACATCGATATTACTCCTTTTCCCCTTGTTGTCGCCCTCGGGAACAGCAGGACAAAGTGATGAAGAAGGCGCGGTAGCCGCAGACACCGTCTCATTAAGCTCCCACGGCCTCTGAACTATATACTCACTTGTCACATTCCCCGCAATCACAAATTTGTCGCTTTTACAGCAGTTCGCGGCACCATTTTCCAGTACACCGCAACAGAATTCCCACCTGTTGTAAAGATTACACACTGCGATGTCGTTGCTATAGCCATTGCAGTATTTTGGACAAACACCCTTTCCATTGGCCCCGTATTTCCAGTCTTTGATGGTGCAGCTACCGACGTAGAGGGTTGCAAATTGGCTGAGGCACAGTGTGTCACCGATACATGTGTCGGTTGTGGAGCAGCAGTGCGAAATCTCTTGCGTAGTGGGGGAGATGCAGGGGCGGTGGCCTTTGGCGATATTGTTGGAGGCGTCATAGCAGACGCGGGCGTCGAGTTCTCCAAGTACGAGGGAAGCTCTGTATATAAGGAAGAGGATGGACGAGCTGATGAGGCGCATGATTGGTATCGTGAGTTAATGTGCTAGGATTGACGTCTAGCATGCGTTACCAAGTCGATACTGTCTCAGGCGAAGTCAAGACTTGGGGTAAACAGCA
Source organism: Drechslera avenae (assembly GCA_034640345.1). Classification (NCBI taxonomy): domain Eukaryota; kingdom Fungi; phylum Ascomycota; class Dothideomycetes; order Pleosporales; family Pleosporaceae; genus Drechslera; species Drechslera avenae. Next base: position 242,405 of record JAXRVH010000003.1, read on the forward strand.
GACACATGTGGCTTCCGTGGGGTATATATTGAGAGATTCTCCGTAGGATTGCGATCCTTCAGCGCCGGCTGGTGGTGCATTTACGCCCCAGGACCCGTCCTGTCGTATACCAAGCGTCCCTCCTTGGCAATCAATCATTGCACGTAGTGATTTCGCAGGAGCGAATGGATTGATGAGTTAGAAGAGAATCATGTCGTATGCCGGAGGAATACATATTTTTTGTTCAGGTCTTGGGCATGTACCTCGTGCGGCAATTGTAACTGCGTAGTACCTTGGTGAGGCATTTGGCCCCCACCATGTGTAGATCAGGCGTCCTCCCAACCCCATGAGAAGCAGTGGCCGTTCCCGATGTCGAATTGGGCGTAGATAACGCTTTGATCTTGAAGAGGAAGCTTGGAATATAAGCGTCCAGGTTCTCCTTGCATACTTCTCTTGTTCAGTACTGCAATAGTCAGATTGCATCTCTTTACTAGCAATTTCGAATATAATGATGAACAGAGAGATAACAATTACTTAGTCTTCTATAATCTTTTGGTGCTTTTGTGATTCTGAATACCCCGCGGACCATAGCTGGTCATAGCGAGCTTGACAAGCAAGAAGATGCAACATAGACAGGAGTGGAGAAAAAAAAATCAGAGGTGTAAGCAGATGGGGTGTAGTCGAGGGATATCGTTTTAATATACTAAGCTTGTGTTGTGTGGCAGGTGTAATGGTAATGTTACATAATGGGCTTCAAAGACCATGATGAGATGGAATGAATAGGGCAGTTAAAGGCCGTCAGAGGGGTGATCATCATACCCTGAGTATAGTATTGAGAAAGCAAGCATAAATACCAAAGCAAAGCGTGTATATACATACATCGCTCTAACGTTGACAAGGTATCTTAGAACACCCATTCATTGATCTAAATCATCATATCACCAGATCATCATTATCGTCAACTATCCTCTCACCCACCACGTCTAGATCTTGTACACAATACCGCCAGAATACATGATCTTATTCCTCTCACTCAGCGCCTCGAGCGCCTTCTCCGCCTCGTCGGCACCAAATGCCTCCCTTCCACTACCGCCTCCCAATCGTGCATTGACCGCCGATACCAAGGGTTCTACATCCGCTGCATCGTTTGCAAATAGCGGGCTGTCGATGAGCTGACCAAGCGCTGTTTGGAAAACTTGCAGACGCGCGGGCGTGATGCCTTGTGATTCCTGAGATTCAGTCTGCGTGACGGGGAGTTGGGATTCGGGTTGTGATGAGGCGGCGCTGACTTGAGAGGACGGACCAGCGTGCGAAGATTGGGTGCGAGCAGTAGAACGCTGGGTTGTGCGTTGAGTTTTTGGCGTGACGTTGTACAAGTCCTCGTTGTCGTCGGCTTCGTCCTCGCCATTCGCGGCTGCAGGGGTGCGTGTTGTTCGTTGGCTACGAGTTGACCGTGTTCCGTTACGCTGGGGCTGTGTAGTTTCTTGTTCATCGCCATCTTCGTCATCGCCTGAAGATTCTGCGTCCGTGGACATGGCGTCCGGATCACGGACTGTCCGTCTCCGCTTGCGGCGGTCATCCTCGACCACTTCCTTGAAGAGAGCGAAGCGTAAGATTTGTTCTGCAATCTCGGCGTCTTTCTGTTCTACCCGCTTGGAAAGACGGGCCTTTGCATGCGCGGTCGAAAGACGGATAAGCGTTTCGAGAGTACGTGCTGTGATAGGAGAAGTGCGGCGCGTGCCGGCGTCCAGCTCGTCATTGCGCAAAGCAGAGTAGGCAGCTACGATGTTATCCGACGCGCCCTTGGTAAGAATCGGCTTCTCTCGTTTTGCGTACTGAATGTACTTCTTGATAAAGGGAATGCTGAGAACTTCAGTCCTCCGTGAAGCGCCGCGTCCAACCGTGATGGTGACTCCTGAGTGCAACATGGGGTTGAATTTCTCGTAAACTTCTGTTGGTCGATTCGCATCAGCATCAGTCTCGAGGCCAACACCAAGGAGCTGAGCGCCCTCCTCGCGAACCGGCGCGCCCTCCTCAGTGCCCGGCTGGCGGTATCGGTGCATGCGCAGAACGTGCTCAGAAATCTGCCTGTCGCGCGCGTCCTCGATATCATCTGTTACGACGAAAAGCAAATCGAAACGCGAAAGAAGGGAGTCTGGCAAGGCAATGTTGCGGTGCGGGTCTTTGTGTATATCGTACTGCCCAAAGATGGGATTGGCGGCAGCAATGACACTGCAGCGAGCATTCAACGATGTATGAATACCAGCCTTGGCGATAGTCACAGTCTGCTGCTCCATGACTTCGTGAATAGCAACGCGGTCGACATCAGACATTTTGTCAAATTCATCAATACACACGACACCACGATCGGCAAGGACCATAGCACCGGCTTCTAGCCGTCGTTCGCCCGTCTCTTTGTCTGAGGTGACAGCCGCTGTAAGACCGACACCAGACGACCCACGACCAGTTGTGGCGATGGCAAGGGGGGCAGTGTTTAAGACGAAGCGGAGTAATTGCGATTTGGCCGTTGAGGGGTCACCAACCATTAGTATGTTGATGTCTCCTCTCAAATGCGTGCCGTTTTCGAGGTTCTTTTCTTGTCCTCCCAGCAGTAGCAATAGTATTGCCTTCTTGATATAATCGTGGCCGTATATAGATGGAGCCAGCGATTGGGACAGGAGCTCGAAGACACGCCTGTTCTTTGCGATCTTGTTGATGTTGCGGATATCGGTGTCCGTAATCGAAACCTGTGCAATACCACCGCCTGACTTTGAGGACAATAGAATGACGTTGTTTGCGAGGATCAATGTGCGGAAGGTTGAGCTACCGGCTCCAGCATTGCGGTTGCCGAGTGATCGATAGATGCCAACAAGCTGGATGCGGTCACCCGGCTTGACACGGTCTACGAGATCGTCATCTAGGATGACATCGACTGAGCGTGGGAGTTGTCCAGCCGGTGCGCGTTCGGGCATTTCTTGGATGGAAATTGTTTGGTGGTCGCGGTATGTGCAGTAGCCGTATTCGGTGATGAGGGCATTTCCCTCTTCGTCTTCAGTTGGGTACACACTCGTACTCGCTGCGCCAGTCGTCATCGTCTGATCTTCGTATGTTCTTGAGTGAAACTTTTGCTTGGCCTCGTTGTAGTGCACACTCTTTGTGACTTTGGGTCGTACAAGAGACGTCTTGGTGACAATGCCCTCCAGTGACACCATGTGATTCAGCTGATTAGAGCTGAGTGTGCGTGGATTGACCGAGTACTCGCCAAAGCTGCCAATGTATGCGCAATAGTATACCACATCTTCGCTTGTCTCGGACTTTGGTCGGTCGGTGAAGGTGCCGACGACCTGCTTGAGGGCGATGTTGAAGGCGTCTGAGAAGTCGAAGGGCTGGTTGAGGAGGCCGTCGGCAAGTTCGCGGTTGTGTGAGCGTATCTCGTCTATACTGACTGTGAGTCTCCGTAGCCCTCTGTTTAGCATCACCAGAATATCTGGTCGGTAGCTAGAGCGGTCAGTATCCGTCTTCTCCCCCACCAAGCAATTTTGGCATACCTGCGACTGGATACATCGACTAGATATATATTTAGTATCGGTATAACGCGCCACATCTGTTCAGCATACCTGGGTCGAGGAATTCAGAAGCCAGTCGCACGCGCTGCCGCTTCTCTTCATCTCTGATCGGCTCGGCCATGTTGGGCTGAAGAGATGCCCCGAGTCAAGCGATTGAGTACTGCAAACTGCAAAAATGACGTACCGCACAGGCAATCGAGGCGAATCGGACAGTGGGGTATGTAGACGTGAATTGTTTTGCCCTTGTTGCCGTGGTGAAGTTCCGAGGGGCAGATTCAAGGTGCCCAGGCAGGCAAGCGCGACTTCTTGATCGCGTCTGCGCTAGTCCCGGTTCGGGGACGCGTCTCGAAACCCATTAAACCTACTCTTCCAGCCTAGCAGCGACACTGGCATCCCAACACACCCTGTCCTCTCCAGATTACATGTTGGCGACCAAACAACTCGAGCCGCTGTCTTGTCGTTTTTTTTTGCTTACTGCACGTCTGATATACTGACACCTATGTTGACGTCGACTTCCAAACCATATGCAAAAAAAATCTTGGTTGATCAAGCGCCTTGGATTCTCTGATATTGCTCACAAGCATCACAAGACGTATAAAAGCTTGTACCTCAAGCTTATCTTGACACTCTTTGAGGATAGGCCATGCTAGATACATAGCTATGGAAAACCTCACTAGTGGTAGCACCCCGCACATCGGAAGGAGTTTGTCGGCATCGTCATGTCCAAGGCGGCCAAAGGAAGATTGTGGAGCGTAGCGATCAATAACCACATCCGGGTGGCATCGGACGAACCTCCGCTAACACCGCGAGTATTCTCAGCGGGCTCTTGGTGACGTAATCGTAGCCAACCTGACGTCGACGGACAGCATCTCAAGACTATACGAGGGCCTACGGGGAAAGCTTCAGAATGTAGCATCAACAATTGCGTCTCATCCCTGTTTGAAAATCTTCAAGTACCTCGTCTAGCTAGCACCACCATGGCGCCCCGCGTATTCCTCATTACTGGCTGCTCGACTGGCTTTGGAGAAGAGCTCGTCAAGGTAGTACTCGAGAAGGGCGACTACGTCGTCGCCACTGCGCGCAACTCTTCCAAGCTCTCCTTTGACGGCGCCACCAATGCCAACAGTCTGCTTGTTGATCTCGATGTAACGAAGAAAGACTCGATTGACAAGGCTTTCGACGCCGCTATCCAGAAATTCAAGCGCGTCGATGTGGTCGTTAACAACGCCGGCTATGGCCTCAATGGGCCATTCGAGACATTGTCGGAAAAGCAAATCAGACAGCAAATGGATATCAACTTTTTTGGCCTCATCGATGTAACCAGGAAGGCCATGGAGACGATGCGTAACCTGAAGACTGGAGGCGTTATCCAGCAGATCACCTCCATTGGTGGCCAAATTGGTCAGTATGCTCGCGTCTACGAGAGCTCTCTAGTTGACTTATATCAGGCGTTCCCAACTTTTCCATTTACTGTGCCAGCAAATGGGCAGTCGAGGGTTTCACCGAAGCAATCTCGAAGGAAGTGAAGCCTGAGTGGGGCATCAAGTTTACCTGCATAGAGCCTGGCGGCTTCCGGACTGATTGGTCTGGTCGCAGCATGGACTTTGGCGACATCTCGAACCCAGCGTATGCCCATGTTGACCCTAAAAAGAATGCCCAAGGACGCCACGGCAGTCAAGCGGGAGGTGCGTTACATATGCTGGCTGGAGAGTGAGGCATCTGCTGATGAGACTGAGTAGATCCACCAAAAGCTGCCAAGGTCTTCTACGACCTAGCAGTCATGAACGACCCGCCGATACGATGCGTGGTCGGCACCGACGCGTACAGTCTCCTCACCAAGAAGCTGGAAGCACACACCGAGAGTGTCAAGAAGTTTGAGAAGTGGAGCAATAGTACAGACGTTGAAGGCTACCAGGCTCCCTCTTAGATCTCGATGAAAAGTAGGAACCACCAAATGAGGCAGACACAGGGGCCAAGGAATTGGATCATGAATTTCTAGCTTCCGAATCAGAGGCAATGGCAATTGTCACCTTGACCTCTACAGTGTCCACATCCGTCTCTACATAACCCCCACTACAGCTTACTCTCCCCACCACTCCCGAGCGTAACAACCAACTTTCCAAACTGCCTAGCATCCTTCATGTCCTCAAACAACCCCTCAATCTTCTCAATATCCAACCCGTGCACACTGCGACTAACCACGGGTTTCATTTTCGTATCGCGCACAAACTGCACCATGTCTGCAAATTCCTTGCGCGAGCCCATTGTGGAACCACGGACTTCGAGATTGCGCAGTACAGCCGACATGAGAAAGTCCATTTTAGGCGAGATGGTCATTCCGTAGGTTGAAATGACGCCGCCAGCCTATATTCTACATGTTAGCACACAAGTCTAGTCTCAGGCCGTATACAAATTCCACGCCTTTTCAACTCACCTTCAAGATCCTACTGCCCACTTTGATCACATCACCCCCTGCCCCATCAATAATGGCATCCAAATACTTCCTCTCGTTGGGCAACAAGCCCATCAATTTCTTATCCCAGCCCTCCTCCTTGTATACCACGCCCCCCTTGGCCCCCAACTTGACCGCCTTGTCAATCTTGGCCTGATCGCCACTTGTAACATAAACATTGCACCCCGCCTCGACTGCAAACCCCAAGGCCATCAGCGCCACGCCGCCCCCAATACCCGTGACGAGGATATTCCTCCCCGCCACCGCATTCCCGCACTTGACCCGAAAGGCGCGCCACGCGGTCAAGCCCGTGAGCGGCAATGCGGCTGCTTCGGCGTCGCTGAGGTGTGGGGGACATTCTTCCAGCTCAGAGACGGGCAGCACGCACACGTCTTGCAATGTGCCGACGGGATTAGACTTGGTGCCGCCCATTATCGCGTAGCCCTTGGGGTGCTCGGGCCCATCGGGACTGTCCTTCCAGCCAGTGCCTGGGTTCAGAAGCACGCGTTTGTTGAGCCAGGCGCGCGCAGAGGGCGAGCTGCCTGTCGAGGTTACGGTACCTACGCCATCGGCAAGGAGGGGGACACCAAAGGTTGTGCCTGGGTAGAGGTGTTGGCGGATGAAGAGATCGCGATGGTTTAGTGCGGCTGCGCGTAGGGTTATGACGGCCTTGAGACATAGAGGTTAGGAGAGAGAGAGAGAGAGTGTGTGTGTGTGTGACGGTGGGGGGGGGGGGGGGGGGGGGGGGGTGTATGG